>CM035160.1:68002968-68318740 GCA_020205615.1 Panax quinquefolius
TGCCCGAAAAATCGTTGCTAAAGGCCCATTTTTTTGTAGTGTCACAGCAAGATATAGCGCATGCAAAACGTTGTCATTTATCTTTTACGGGTTTCGGGTCGCTTGAAACTAGATGATGGTCGTAATTCGGTCAACGACCTTTGACCCTTAATTAATTTTGATCTACTCACGATCTGGGCTTGAATCAAGTTTTAGAACAAAGACCACATGGCATAGAACAGATCCATAACATAAAACACCCATAACACCTAACACACACTGATCTACGAGCCCTGACATATGGCTGTCAGACAACATTTAGGGTTCAAAGTCAATTTCTAAAAACTTCAATTTCGAGCACTTTAATGTTATGGATATGGGATTTAACAACCCATATCACTAAATGACATCTTATTACACAACTTTAACTAACAAATTACAACATATAACATATGATCACATGATTTTTATGATTTAAGGTTTATACCACTTTGATGCTTTGATTCTTGATTCTGATTTCTTGATTATGTTATTGGTAAGCTACAAGATGTTCATGGCTTAACTTCTCACACCCACTCACTCTTCTTTTCAAAATTTTAAGAGAGAGAAAGTCTTGGAGAAAAATGAAAAGTAAACTTTTCTTACTTTAAATATCCTATGTTTGGATTCAATGTATGCAAATCTTGCTAGGTGGCACTTGATATGATCCTGGATAGATATAATGCACATGCCATATCAATTGTAGTGAGTCACCAAGATTTGCCATATCTTTTACTTAAAAAGTAAGAAAATGGCATTTTGGTCATTTTGGTCATTTCGTATTTAATTTTAATGGCTAACTTGACATTTGTCCTAACCCTTAGGGTTTAGGGTTTAAACCTTAGAGTTTAGGATTTAACCCTATAATTTTTTAAATTAACTTTCTAAAATTTCCAAATTTCAGGTTTTCAAAATAGAAAATTAATATTTCTAAAATATAATTAGGATTTTTTAATTACAATAAAATTTTCTAATCATAATTCAAACTTGCTAATTAGGATTAATATTTCCTAATTAAAATTGCTAATTTAGCAATTAAGGACAAAATTAAACATTAGGGTTTCCAACGAAAAAATTAGGGTTTCCAACATTAAAATTAGGGTTTTCTAATTAATAGAATTTCTAATTAATCAAATAAGCTTACCCCTAATTAGATTTGTGATTAATACACTACACCAACATAGGAATGTAGTGAAGGAAATTTTGTGAAGGAATTTATTCCTTCACATGAGGAGTTGTTTAGCGAAGGAACGGTGAAGGAAAAAAGTATAGTGACAATATAGTTATTAGCGAAAGAAACATCCTTCACAATTTAAATTTTTTTCCTCGCAAAATTGGAGCGATAGAAATATTTTTGGAGCCAATTTATGATGAAAATTTGCGAGGAAAAAAATCTATTAGTGAAGGAATTATTACTCACTATATATTATTGATCATAGTTTTTTTGCGAGAGATAAAATCGATCGTTGTATTGTTCTAAATATTTTTTTATAATTAATTGTAGTGAATATAAATACATTTATTTTTTTTAATAGAACTCATTTTGAATCTTTTACCACTTTAAAATTTGAGAAAACACAAGAACGATTGAGATTGATTTTAATTTTAATTCAATGAACTGATTTAGCTCAATTCTTCTTAACTTAATTTAATGACTCATATTTCATCTTACACAAAAATAAATCTCACCCAAATTAAACCCAGCCCTAGCCCTACCCCCTCCCTTTGCGTCAACTCTCCTCACAAACCCATATCCCAATCGGACATCCAATTGAGATTCGATACCCAGCTCAATCCCCATTCTTTCTCTGCAATGGTAATCCCCCATTGCAGTATTCAATTTCTCTCTCATCAATGGCGTCCTTAACCCCTAGAATTCTCTCCAAACTCCTCCAAAACATCCACAACAAGACCGCCAAGGTCGCCGAAGACCGCAAGGGTTTTTGATTTATGTTGCAAATCGAAAGACCCCAACTTATTATTAATGAAATTTAATTTTCTATTTATTATTTTGAAATAGTAAGGGTTGATTTGATTAATGTGGATAGTTAGGGTAAAATACGCAAATATTTCAAAATAAGCAAGTGGTTATAAAATATTCATTGTTGTTTTGGGAATATTCGTTTGGTCGTGGAATATTCTTCATCGCTTGTGGGAATATTCGCATTTACGACTGCAAAGCCCATGTGTGGGCCCCATAACGGAAAAGCGATATCGATGAAGAAAACGATAAATATAAGTTGTTTAAAAATAACTACAGTAGTTGTTATCAAGTAATATCGTTAAAAATACTCCTGGTGGTTAAAACACAAGAAGATATTACCAGATCGCACCAATTATCGATTCTTACGTAAGAAGGCACTACTCAATAATGGTTACAAAGAATTATCGCTCAAAGATTTTATCGATTTAATTAATAATCAATATTGATATTTTATATCATCGTTGTTTCAATAATTGTCATTACACAAGATTTTCATTATCGGCTAATAATTCATATTATCTCAATAATATTATTAGATAACATTATTGGCAATGTCTAGAAAGTTCTCGCTCTAAGGAGAGGTTTGGTCACCTAATCGCGCTACCAAGAAGAGAAATTTTATCGAAAGCCCCTCTTCCCAGAACCGCCTCGTCACAATATCAGGATTCTCGTAATATTATTTGTGAATAATTAATTATTGATTCATATGATGAGAAAATATTGATTTTATGTGGATATAGATGGAGAAAAATTTTAATGTGACAATTGTTGAAAATTGAAATTTTATCTTTTTCTCGATAAAATAATTTATTTAAATATATTATTATATTTTAATAATATAATAATGGTGATATTTTTACAATCTAATGTGGGATATATGAGTATACGAGGAGGAAGAGTATTTTTGTTGCAATAAATGTTTAAAACATGTTAAACATGCTCATGGACCCCATTTATCGATCAAATTTGATTATACTGTAAAATCGCCTGCTTGTGGATTTTTGGCCAATTTTCGTTTGGAATTGGAAAAACTTTTTTTCAAAGTTGTAGAGAATTGAATTTCCTATAAAAAACTCGCGAGATTTGAATTTTCTCGATAAAAGGGCTATTTATTATGAATTATTAAGTTCAAGTTCAAATAATTTATTTTTGGAAGTTTAAAATATTTTAAATAAGAAAAACGTTTTTTTCATTTTTGGTGTCATTTACATGTGTGTTGAAATGCTGAATTCAGATTTTAGGAAAGGTATGAAGGAAATTTATAATATATATTATTATTTTATTAAATTTTTCTTTGGTGTTCTAAGCATTTTCCTATAAATAGGTGCTTAGGTTAGAATTGAAAATCACACCGTAAAATCAAGTTTTCTCTCTATATTATCGAGTTTATTTTGTGAGTATTTTGAGTATACTTTGAGTATTGTTATACTATGCAAGTTCCTTCAAAGACTATATCCAGATTTCAAATTTGTAAGTACTAATCTTTCGAGGTAAGTGGATGTTATTTTTTTCTCAAATGATATTATTTCTTCAATATCATTATGTCAAATATTGATCAACTTTTTATCAAATTTTGAACTTTTTTGGGGTTACTGAGTTACTATTCACGAGTTACTATTCATTTAGTTACTATTCACGAAGTTACTATTCACGAAAGTACTATTCAGCTATAACGTGAAGATGTTTTTTTTGTGAAATTTCTATCTTTGGTGTTTGAGTTACTATTCACGATACTAAGACTATTCACGAAGACTATTCATTAAACAAGACTATTCATCTAAAAATAAAATTTTTCTTTTCGTCCAAAATATCTATTCTGGATACTAGCTTTGATCAGATCCATGTTTTGATCATTCTGAATTTTACACCACTATGATTATTTTTGAGGTATTTTTGACATGGATAAAACAAAGTATTTAATCCTTAATCCTTAATCCTTGTCATTTTGTTTCACCGGATTCGCTTTTTTAAAAATATTTTTCATCATCCTCGCCTTAAATGATGATATTATGAATATCTTTGGCCCGTCAGAAAAGCAAAGATGAATGATTTTCAAGAATATCTTTGGCCCAGAAAGCAAAAGATGAACAGTGTTTAGATGAACATAACTAATCGATGAATATCTTCGCTCAGAGTAAAAAGATGAATATTTGATTCCGTATATATATCGATTGATGTTACAGGATAAAAGATAGACGATGAACTTTTAAATTCATACATAGAAGATAGTAGTTTGCATTCTCTACTTAACTCTTCTAATGAATTATTATTTTTCATGTAATATTGATTTAAAATTTGTTGTCTATCAGATTCTATTAGATTTTTTCCTCGTCAAGACTAACGATAATTTGTTGTATATTATCTTAGTCATAATATTCTTTATCGGGCTAGTTGAGCTCACCCTTTTCCTTTTTGTTCCATTTTTCTTCTCGTGAGGCGTAGAATATATGAGTATTTAGCCTGGGTATGGAATGAAGGTTCTAGAGAGAGTTGTTTAGTAGTCCTCACCATTTTTGTAAAATAATGTATCAATAAATGTGATGAGGATTTATTTGAGTATAGATATTGTCTGTAAGATAATATTTGTATTCAAACTCACGCTTTTATCGTCAGTAATAATAAAGTTGTAGTTGTTTCGCATCACGTATCGACAACTCGTAATGGGTGATGTATACCTATTTTGGGGGCGCCACAGCTTGGTATCGTAGCTTAGGATATGATCTCCAATGAGATCGGGAATAGAACTAGGGGAGAGACGAGTAAATCCTTCGCTAAAGTGTGTCCTACCTAAGCTTATTTGTTAGTTGGTCAAGATATAGGATATTATGTGATATATTGATTTCTTAATTAACCCTTGTTTTTTATGACAAGATTTGAGAATGTCGATCGAGAATATTAACAATGGAAATGAGACCGTGGAGACGCCTCAGATACTCACCAACGAGGAGAACGCAACAGTCGGGCAATGTTCCTCCCGTGAACAACACCACCGAAAGCGCAGATGATGAACGAGGGATGTTTAGAAGTTTTTCATAGCTCATGCAAAATCGCATTTAGGAGACTCGTGTTCAAAATATGTGAGGAAATGATAGCAATTCACGGGTTGTCACAAACAAGCGCTTCAAAGAGTCGGGACCACCGTAATTTAAGGGAAAGCCAGATCCGATCACGGCGGAAACACGGGTCAAGCAAATTACCAAGATATTCGATGTCTGGGATGCACTGAGGAACAGAAGGTTCCATTCGCCACCTTTTATGTTCCCGTGGCGAAAGGCGCATCATCGGTGGGAGTCTCGTGAAGTGCACTCCATCCACCGCAGACTCAAAGATGTCTCTCGGGAGACGCTTTCAGAACTATTTAATGACAAATACTTTCCCGAAAGTGTTCGCTATACGAAGGAAGTGGAGTTCATCGATTAGGAGACAAAAAACAACACGACGGTGTCTCAAAGACGAGGCAAAGTTTGCAGAGTTATCCGTGTTCAGACCTCATTTGGTGGAGAATGAGGAACGATGACGCGGATGTTTCGAGAGGTTCAAAACCCAAGATACGCCAAGATCTCATTTCTCATAAATTTTTTCTCTATTCAGATGTTGTAAATGTGGCTCAATTATTAGAGCGAGATAACGAGTATGTTCAACCGAGGGACCATAACCAGATCATACTAGTAGATAAGTAGCCAATGTAATAATGATAACCAATGGAGAAAGAAACAGACGGACAAAATGGTAACCACTCCGTGGTAATCATGGCCATGAAAATAGAAGAAGCGAAATGAGGAGATTTTAAAAGAGGAGATTTAACAACTAACTATGTGAAAGACGACAAAGGCGGCAAAGAATCGGTTCTAAGTGGAGGAGAACGACCACCCGGCCATATGCTATAAATGCGGAAAGAGGGACATATCACCAAACCGCCCACAACAGCTCAAGGTATGCTATAATTGTGGAAAGGAAGGACATATCGCCGAGATCAGACGCAGATAAACCTAGTTCAATGGGGATTCGTGACTCAAAAGATCGCCCCGTAAAAGTCAAAGTCAACGATTCCGGAAGAGCGCTTTGTCAGGATCGGTCAAAATGCGAGGAACCCAAACGAGGTGATCACGGTAAGCTATTTATAAATTCTTGCAAAGTTTATACCTTACTTGATAACCTGCATACCCATTCATTTATCTCTCCCGCATGTGCTCAACGCTAAACTCGACTCGAGAAATTAGACTTTGACCTATCTGTGGAAACTCCGCTAGAGAAACTTTCATCACATCCATCGCTTATAAATCTTGTTTGATCAAGTTGGCACCATCACCTTACCCGCTGACCTTATCTCTTTAAAGATACTTGCTTTTGATGTGATTTTAGGATTGATTGGTTAACTACTCATCATGCCAAAATTGATTGTTTTCGTAAGGTTGTTAGTTTTCATATTCCTAACCAAACCCGTTGTATTTAATTCAAGCAACTAAACCATTAAAATCAATCATCATCATATCTAATCATAAAGCTATTCGCTTATTGAAAAACGGATGTCAAGCTTTCTTAGCCCATGTTATGGATTTGAATAAAGACACGCCAAATTTGAATAATATTCCCGTTGTTATCGACTTTTCCCGACGATTTTCAAGAACTTCCTGGCCTACCCCGTAACGTGAAGTCAATTTTTATCGATCTTGAACCCGTACAAAGCCCATTTCTAAAACCCCATATCGAATGGCTCCTATTGAACTTTCAGAGTTAAAGGTCCAACTACGTGAATTGTTGGACATCGGTTTCATCTGGCCCTAAGACATCTCCTCGGGGTGCTCCTGCTTTTATTCAGAAAGAAGAAAGACGGAGTATGCGACTTTGTATCGACTATCGGAATCGAACCATGTCACCATCAAGAATAGGTATCCTCACCTCGATTGATGACTTGTTTGACCAGCTTGTAAGGGGCACAATTTTTTCAAAATCGATCTTCGCTCGATATCATCACCAAGATTAGAATCGAGGATATTCCAAAGACCGCTTTTAGAACCCCAGACGGCATTATGAATTCTTAGTCATGTCTTTTGATCGACTAATGCTCCCGCGGCTTTCATGGATATGATGAACCGAGTATTCAAGGAATATTTGGATCATTTGTTGTTGTTTTTATTGATGACATCCTCATATATTCCAAAAGTCGTGAAGATCATGAGCACCATTTGAAGTCGGTACTCCAAAGGCTTCGTGAAAACAAACTATATGCCAAATTGAAGAAATGCGAGTTCGCTCGAGGAAGTAGCATTCCTTGGGCACGTGGTGTCAAAACATGGAGTATCCGCTGATCCGCCAAGATGAAGCAATACAAAGTTGGGAGCAACCAAGTTTGCGGATCAAGTACGTAGTTTTTTGGGCTTACCGGGTTATTATCTGAGATTCGTGGAAGGGTTTTCTAATCGCTACTCCATTAACCCAAATTTAACTCTAAGGATACAAAATTGCTTGGAGCGAAGAATGCGAGAAGAGTTTCCAAGAGCTTAAGAGGAGACTTATTTTAAGACTGTTCTAACAATACCATCCGGTTCGGATGGATTTGTTATCTCATGCCGATGCTTCGTGCAAAGGGTTAGGATGTGTTCTCATGCAACGGGAAAGTCATAGCCTATGCCTCGCGACAACTTAAAGAGTATGAGAGGAATTATCCTACTCATGATCTAGAGTTGGCAAGCAATGCTTTGCGCTTAAAGATATGGAGGCACTATCTATATGGGGAGAAAGTGGAGATATATTCGCACCATAAAAGCCTTAAATATTTCTTCACTCAAAAAGAACTCAACACGCGGCAATGACGCTGGCTCGAGCTATTGAAAGACTACGACCACACTATTCAATACCATCCCGAAAAGTTTAACGTGGTAGCCGACGCGCATTGAGTAGAAGATCATATGCGGAACGAAAGTGCGATGATGTCAAGTATACGACAGAGCCAACTTTAATAGAAAAAGTTAAGGTCGCTCAAGCCACCCAAATCTTGAGTCGATGCGTATGAAGAAGAAAGTACAAGAAGGAGCTATTCCTAAGCTTAGAATTGATGAAGAAGGAATACTTTGAGTCCACTCTAGACTTTCAGGTCCCTAACGACTGATTTGAAGTACAAGATTATGATGGAGGCACACAATACACCATTTGCAATCCATCTCGAAGTACTAAAATGTATCGTGATCTTCTACATACATTTTGGTGGAACAATATGAAGAGAGAGATTGCAAAGTTTATCAATGTGTTTAACTTGTCAACGTAAAGGCGAGCATCTAGTACCTAAGGGTCCCGCAGAACCACTTGAGATTCAAATGGAAGTGGGAACACATTACCATGGATTTGTTACGGGTCTTCCTACGGCTTTCAAGGCATCAATGCTATTTGGGTTATTGTTGATAGATTAACCAAGTCCGCTTCATTTCTTGCCGACACGGAGACTTATTCCTTGAACGCCTTGCTAGTATGACGTGAATGAGATTGTGAGGTTGCATGGCATGCCAAGATCCATAGTTTCGGATCGCGACCCAAGATTCACTTCAAGATTTTGGGTTAGCTTGCAAAAAGCTATGGGCACGGATTTTTTATTTAGTTCTAAGATACCATCCTCAAACGGACGGACAATCGAGAGGACTATTCAAACTCTCAAGATCTATTAAGACTGTGGTCCTAGACTTCAAGGGCGCTTGGGATAAGTATTTACCATTGGTGGAATTCTCCTACAACAACAGCTTATCGTGCAAGTATAGTGTGGCTCCATTCAAGCATTATATGGACGAAAAGTGTCGCTTCCAATATGTTGGGATGAGGTGGGTGAAGCAACATTGTTGGGGACCCGAAGTTAGTACGTATGACTCACCGAAAAGATCCAAATGATTCGACAACGATACAAACAAGACAAGATCGACAAAAGAGTTATGCGGATCTTCATCGAAAGGACGTGGGAATTTAGTGTGGGGATCATGATTGTCATGAAGTTGCTTCCATGGAAGGGAGTTACAAGATTTGGGAAGAGAGGAAAGCTCAATCCACGCATTTATCGGGTCCATTTCAAATTCTTGACCGAGTAGGAAATGTAGCCTATAGACTCTCGCAAGTTATTCTCCGAGTATGTCTCGTGTTCATAATGTGTTTCACATATCGCATTTCAGAATATGTGAAAGACCCCAACCACGCTATAAAGTTAGAACCGGACGAGATAGCCAAGACTTAACGATGAGGAGGTACCGCCAAGATTTTGGATAGAAGGAGCATGTCCTACGCCAAGAAAGGTCATACCACAAGTTAAAGTTTTGTGGAGGAATCATGCTATAGAGGAAATGACCCGGGAATTGAAACGGAAATGAAAGCGAGGTATCCTCACCTTTTCAAACACTGTGTACGACGCCAATTTCGAGGACTTAAATTTCATAAGGAGGGGAGGTGTAAGACCCAACTTATTATTAATGAAATTTAATTTTCTATTTATTATTTTGAAATAAGTAAGGGTTGATTTGATTAATGTGGATAGTTAGGGGTAAAATACGCAAATATTTCAAAATAAGCAAGTGGTTATAAAATATTCATCATTGTTTGGGAATATTCGTTTGGTCGTGGAATATTCTGTCATCGTCTGGGAATATTCGCACGACAACGCAAGCATTTGTGGGCCCCATAACTGAAAAAGTTTATGGATGAAGAAAACGACAAATATAAGTTGTTAAAAATAATAACAGAAGTAGTTGTTATCAAGTATAATATCGTTAAAATACTCTATGGTTAAAACACAAGAAGACACCAGATTGCACCAATTATCGATTCTTACGTAAGAAGGCACTACTCAATAATGGGTTAAAGAATTATCGCTCAAAGATTTTATCGATTTAATAATTGATGCGTTGATATTTTATATATCATTGTTTCAATAATCATCATTACACAAGATTTTTCATTATCGAAGCAATAATTCATATTATCCTAATAATATTATTAGATAACATTATTGGCAATGTCTAGAAAGTTTCTGCTCTAAGGAGAGGTTTGGTCACCTAATCATGCTGCCCAAGAAGGAGAAATTTTATCGAAAGCCCCTCTTCCCCTGAACCGCCTCGTCACAATATTGTGATTCTCGTAATATTATTTGTGAATAATTAATTATTGATTCATATGATGAGAGAAAATATTGATTTTATGTGGATATAGATGGAGAAAATTTTAATGTGACAATTGTTGAAAATTGAAATTTTATCTTTTCTCGATAAAATAATTATTTAAATATATTATTATATTTTAATAATATAATAATGGTGATATTTTTACAACGTAATGTGGGATATATGAGTATACGAGGAGGAAGAGTATTTTTGTTGCAATAAATGTTTAAAACATGTTAAACATGTCATGGACCCCATTTATCGATCAAATTTGATTATATACCAGAAAATCGCCCTGCTTGTGGATTTCGATCAATTTTGTTTGGAATTTGAAAAAACTTTCTTCCGCAAAGTTGTAGAGAATTGAATTTCCTATAAAAAATCGAGATTTGAATTTTCGATAAAAGGGCTATTTATTATGAATTATGAAGTTCAAGTTCAAATAATTGATTTTGGAAGTTTAAAATATTTTAAATTACAAAAACGTTTTTTTTTTCATTATGGTGTGTTACACATGATTCAAATTGCTGAATTCAGTTCTTTGAAGGTAGGGGTAAGGAAATTTATAATATATATATATTATTATTATATTAAATTTTTCGCTTTGTGTTCTAAGCATTTTCCTATAAATAGGGTGCTTAGGTTAGAATTGAAAATCACACACCGTAAATCAAGTTTTTTCTCTATATTATCGAGTATATTCTGTGAGTATTTTGAGTATACTTTGAGTATTGTTAGACTATGCAAGTTCCTTCAAAGACTATACCCTGTGATTCCAAATTTAGAAGTACTAATCTTTCGAGGTAAGTGGATATTATTTTTTTCAAATGATATTATTTCTTCAATATCATTATGTTGAAATATTGATTGAAACTTTTTATCAAATTTGGAACTTTTCCATGCTCTGGGTTACTATTCATGAGTTACTATTATTACGACGAGTTACTATTCATGAGTTACTATTCACGAGTTACTATTCACTTAGTACTATTCATTAAGCGTGAAGATGAAATTTCTATCTTTTGGTGTCTGAGTTACTATTCGATATAATGACTATTCACGATACAGACTATTCACTTAATATCAAGACTATTCAATAAAAATAAAATTTTTTCTTTTTGTCCAAAATATCTATTTGGATACTAGCTTTGATCAGATCCATGTTTTGATCATTCTCGAATTTTACACCACTATGATTATTTTTGAGGTATTTTTGAACATGGATAAAACAAAGTACTAATCCTTAATCCTTAATCCTTGTCATTTTGTTTCATCGGATTCGCTTTTTTAAAAATATTTTCATCATCCTACCTTAAATGATGATATTATTGAATATCTTTTCGCCAGTAGTGCAAAGATGAATGATTTCAAGAATATCTTCGCCCAGAAAGTGCAAAGATGAATGTGTGTTTAGATTAACATGACTAATCGATGAATATCTTCGCCTCAGAGAGTAAAAGATGAATATTTGATTCCGTATATATATATTGATTGATGTTACAGGATAAAGAGATAGACGATGAACTTTTAAATTCATACATGTAAGATAGTAGTTTGCATTCTCTACTTAACTCTTCTAATGAATTATTATTTCATCATAATATTGATTTAAAATTTGTTGTCTATGTATTCTATTAGATTTTTCCCGTCAAGACTAACGATAATTTGTTGTATATTATCTTAGTCATAATATTCTTTATCGGGCTAGTTGAGCTCACCCTTTTCCTTTTTGTTCCATTTTTCTTCTCGTGAGGCGTAGAATATAATGCGAGTATTTAGCCTGGGTATGGAATGAAGGTTCTAGAGAGAGTTGTTTAGTAGTCCTCACCATTTTTGTAAAATAATGTATCAATAAATGTGATGAGGATTTATTTGAGTATAGATATTGTCTGTAAGATAATATTTGTATTCAAACTCACGCTTTTATCGTTGTAATAATAAAGTTGTAGTTGTTTCGCATCATGTATCGACAACTCGTAATGGGTGATGTATACCTATTTTGGGGCGATTTCTATGGTAGGGTAAGAATATTAAGAAGAGTACCAAACGCGATTGTTCACTCCTATTTACGTGAGAGAAAATATGAGAATCAGTTTAGGGACCCGAGAATACTAAGTGTTGATTATTTATGTGATGTAGGCGCCTAACCAATGACCAAATAAGGTGTATCCTTTTTATTGCAACAAGATGTCCAATATCTTGAGGTTTTTCTAACTGAAAAGACCTAGTAGTGACTGCATTTCAAATTGTAATATGTGGGATACTGTGGTGAAACATAAAGAGTTAAATTGTAGCATAAAGTGTTAAATTGCCAATGTCTTGTAAAATTATAAAAATATGAACAATGTCGAATTACGCATGAAGAAAAAGCTTATATAATTAGGTTTAAGCAGCATTTGATCAAATCATCACTAGCATAAATTAGTCCTCTAGTATCTAAGGTTGCTTCTTCTTCTGAGCCTCTTGGAGTCCCTACTAATGTTCCAGATTCTACTTTAGCTATGATAATTTACATGTTTAGTTGATCATGGAAGATGCAGGATGCCCTCATATTATTGTAGCAACAAGGTGTCTTGTTGTGTATATATGGTTTATCTCGCATATTATTATGATGTAATACAAATTATTATTGTAACTCGGGTTGTGGCTCCATGTGGTCGTAGTGTAATGTGTGGATAAAATTTTCGAAAATCTAATATTACATTTTCGTGATTAAGCAGTCTTCTCATCCCGGGAATGGTCTTGATTGATATTGGATTGAATTAAATTTATCATTTGAAATTCATCAAACTTATTTTGGAAGTTATGCTTTACTTATCTGAAACTTTAAGCTTATCTTGCTCCATTTTTTTTCCCGATCCGAATATTAGGCAAAGATGGGTTGCAGGACAATATGCCCATATTAACTTCTCATACACTAACAATTTTTGTATAGAAATCACTAAAAGTTGTGGTTTGGGATGCGAGACTCAGAGCTTCAGGTTTCGTGTTGACTCTATATTTTTGCATTACGTTCATTTGTTGAAGCCTGCAAGGGTACATTTTTTTCTTGTTCTTCTGTAATTTGTTTTTCTCTCATTACTTCAGTTATTTGACTGTGTTATTTATTTTGCAGATTTGAGTGAAATCCGACCAATTCTTCCACAACTACTTGATGGTACGTAATTTACTAACCTATATATGAGTAATATTATGTCAATGCTCTCGTTTAGTCTATTTTTTTAATAATATTTTACTTCCATTTTATTTTAGAATTTTTCAAGCCCATGAATGAAGTTGAAAATGAGGATCTTGTGTTTACTCTCGAGACTATTGTGGACAAGTTTGGAGAGGATATGGAACCATATGCTCTTGGGTTGTGCCAAAATCTGGTAACATTCTTAAATTTTTATTTATTTTTTATCATTGCTCAAAAGTTTGCCTTCACCGAGTTTATAATTTTTTCTTTCTAATTTTTTGAAGTGGAAGTGTAACAAAGCGATCTTCGAGTCGATGATCCGTGTGCTTTGGCGTTAGTTGGTTGTTTATGTGCCATTAGCACAATTCTCGAAGTCGATGAGCGAGCTTCCTCACCTGTTTGTTCTAAATTCGACATCGGACTACGGTACGCAAAAAGCCTCAAACATCAGGTTGGCAATTCCTTAACTATAATCTGTTTCATACTAACTGGCAATCGCTCAATTGAACGTTTTAAGCTAATTTTGTCCTAATTACCAAGATCAAGACTTGACACCACTGTATCCTCCAATCAACATCTTTATATGGCACCAAGTTCTTGCATGTTTCTGGCTATACCCTTATTTCTATTGAATTTCAATTAATACTTGACAAAAATCTTGTGTCCTTTGTTAAGCAAAAGATTTAATCATTTTCTTAAATTAGCTATTGTTTATTTAGATGCAATAACTTGGCTAATATATAAGGAAAACATGTCTTACGTGTTTATCCTATATTGAAAATGTAATCATAGTATTTAATTGGTTGTTCATTGTCACTATCTATAACTAAATTATCTATCATATGATCTATGGTAGCTAGGGAAAATCCATCAAGTGTTGGATAACCTATATAATATGCAAAGAAAAAAGTGTCCATGTTTATGTCATTTGTTTAGGAGTAATAATCTATAATTTAACTTTTCTAATCATGTGAACGGAATGCATGTTTAGATACTGAGTTAATGTAGACTGAATTTTTTCCTCTATTTTTAGATTCTGAGTTAATGTAGACTAAAAATTTTCTCTCTTTAATTTTTCTTTCAGACACATTATGACGAGTTTTAGGCAATGGGCAATTGACATTTGCAACGGGAAATGAAGGAGAGGCAGCTGTGGCGTTCTGAAGAGGATGCTCTATTACTTGCATACGTGAAATAATATGGCCCAAGAGAGTGACACTTTGTGTTACAGCACATGAACACAACTCTTAATAGAGACGCAAAATCCTGCTTGGAACGGTGGAAGAATTACCTAAAACCTGGCATAAAAAAGGGATCCCTTAGTGAAGAAGAGCAATGCCTTATTATCCGCCTTCAGGCCAAACACGAGAACAAATGGAAGTAAATAATGGCTAAAGTCCTTGGTCGAACTATCAATATTTAAGTAATTATTTGCTTTATAATTGTTACATTTTATGTAAATATTATTCTACCTATGATAACGACCTTTTGATAGGAAGTGGCATGTTAAGTATTTCATGGATCCCTTCCTAATTTTATCCTTATATCCTTATTGTACTGGTATTCTTAAATTGAAGAGTTGATCTTTGTTAAACACATGCTAATTGATCTTGTTCTTGGTGCAGATATAATGGTGTTGAAGGTTTCCACGCTAAAGTGACTAAGTTTGTGAAGGACAAGGATTGTCTTGTTTGTGGTCCTGATATTCTTATTGAGTTGGACACTTTCTTTACTTTGAAGAAGGTAATTTTCCTTTTATTTCAACTTCGATATCTCTGCTAATTTATGTTGATTAGGATGCAATTTGGCCCAAGGTTACCAAGGATCAATTGCATAACCCAATGTTGGTTTTATTTGTTGGTTGATGTACACCTTGCTTCTGTCTTATAAGTTGTCTAAATCTAAACTTTATGCTTTTTACTCTTAGGGACAAATAAGTTGGGAATCATGGGAGTTAAGATATATTATTATAAGCTTTTCAATTCTATCAAAAGATTCGCTTCTTAAATGGGATAAAAGTCTATGTCCCTAAAGGAATTGAAAATCATTTAAGCTCTGGCAGATTATATAGTAGACTGAAAATTAATTATTGAGGATAATGATGATGACTCATCAAAGACGAAAAAGATAGATGATGAATTGTACTCCCTATGTCCTAATTTAAATGAGCTTGTTTGACTGATTTTACAGTTGTAAGCACTTTTACTTTTTAATTTAAGATGGAATGAACATTTTTAAATGAGCTCGTTTGACCATATCCTTTACGTTGCTTCCAGGTGAAAGCATTGGCAATATCGACATTTTGTTTAAGTTATTTCCTTATGTAAATTTTATTGGATGGTCTTTCATTATGTAATTTGTTGTTGTTTTATTTCAGTTTTTCTTAGGTTTTTGTATCATTTTTTAACAGGTTAGAATCGCGATGGTTGACATTTAACAACTATGAATCAATTGAGGTATATACTGATAGCGCTATATTTTTGTCTTTATCTTTTATTAATCACTCACTCTTAATTTAAGTTCGCCAGTTTCATCTTTTTTAATTCCTCATCTTATTGAAATTGAATTTTGGTGTTTTTCTCTGCAAAGATGAAATTTTATGATCCCAACATTGATTTTCTTGAAGAAAGAAAATGATGATGAAGTGGATCTAACATGGCACACTTCATTCCGTCTAGTTCATTGTTATTCTTTAAGTTTTCTTATGTTAGTTAATAAATTTGGTAGATACTATGGTCATTGGGAGGCCAAGATATAATAGCAAATTTTGTAGTTATTGAGACTCGAGTATTATCTATTTATATGTGAAGTATTGATTTTATTAGCTCTTTATGCATTAACTTTTCAATTAGTTGGAAACAAGTATGAAAATATTTATATTTACTTCAAAATTAAATTTAATATTTTTTATAAAGATTAATAATAATAATAAATATGAAATCAATGATTTGAAAATCAATTATAATTTCCAATGAATTTTGATTATTTAGCAATTAATTTTTATTTACAAATTTATAATTTGTGAAGGAATTTTTCTCTCACTGAATTGAAGAAAGATTCTCAATTTATAATTAGTGAAGGAAAATATTCTTTCGTTAAATAAATTTGTTCTTCACAATATATTATTTGTGAGGGAATAAAGTTATTCACTAATTTCAAATAGTCCTTCTTAAAATATTATTTGTGAAGGAAACCAATCTTTTACTAAATAACAATATTCCATTACTAAATACAATTTGTGAATAAAAAAGTTATTCACAATATATCCTTCACAAAAAACATTTAGTTACTACTTAGCGAAGGATACACAATTGCGAGGAGGTCTAATGCGAGCACTCGTGTGAAGAAAATATTTCTTCGCAATAAATCAATTGTGAGTGATATAGGGCCTCTAGTGAAGGATTTGTCCTTCACTAGAGGCCATTTTTGGTGTTGTGATACACAAAAACCTTATACATTGTATTTAAATCCCCAAATTAGGGTTTCAAATTTCCTGAACTGAAATTAGGGTTTCCAAAACTGATTTTAGGGTTTCTTATAAATCGTAAGAATTTTTGAACTGAACGTTGACGTTCTTAATATTATGTTAGTGTTTGCCACCGATATAGGTTATCTAGTCAACCTTTGACCCTAAACCACATATTGTACACATATATAACCATATACACAGAAAATATTCACCTATATACTTAATCCTGAATAATTCACCACAGAAATTTTAAATTCACAAAATTCCTTCTCGAAAATCTCAAATTCATTCACTTATTTTCTGTCTAGGTTTATTATTTAACCTTAATTCAATATTTTAAGATTTTATAAATATCCAAATTCTCAGGTTGTCACATTCACCCCCTTCTTCTAAAAATTTTATCCCCAAAATTTACCTTACACCTTATACCTTGAACCATACACCATTCATACACAGCATCACATGATACCCAATACATTCCTCACAAGAGTAAAAAAAAATTCAAATATTGCTGAGGAGTTATATAGACTATGAATTTTCATTTTCGCAAAGGTTTTATGGAAATTCATTCGCAAACCGTCATATCCTGAAGATACAGATGGTGATTAGTCCGGTATGCCCATTACTGGCCCAGTAATACTGGTTGGAACAATTTTTCCCCGTTCCTTCTATTCCATCCGCCTTAGGCGCATAAAATTTCTTACGTCAGTCATTATCGGAATCCGCACCAAAACAAATTGATTCGGGAAAGTTTTCAAAAAGCGCTTATAACTTTTTATAAAAGTTGGTCTCGCCGAATTAAATAACATAGACTCATATCAATAATTCAATTCAATCGAAATATTTAGGTATAGCCAAACCCCGTTCGCAAATTAAAATTTTGGAAATATTTTTGAGAATGACGTCAAGATGTCATACTATATTAACAACCTGCTTGAGGATGTCGTCATTGTATGACTTTGTCATAACACATCATACAATAGTGAAACAACGATTTTAGATCAAATTCTACACTAAGTATTCATGTATTTACAACTCCATCAACTTTTTCGCATCTATGCACAAGGTTACATGGTACATAAGTTATAAATAAAAATATTTTTTGATATTTCAAATCATTATCGTCTAGCTGAAATAAGTAAAATTGACTATTCTTTAAACCGTTCAAAAATCATTAACATTTAGTTTTATCATCTCAACAGGTAACGATGTGTCGGTGGCCCGAAGTCCACTCATACACAATGGTCACCAGTAGTTGAGAATAAAAATTCATTTTCAAAAAGCACATAGCGAGTTTTTAGCTTGATGTCAAAATTTTGAGTCTAGCATAGCTAGAAGATTTGGAAAACTTATGTCTCCAATAATGATCAATTGCTTAGTAACCTATTTATTTCTATTATCCTCAATACACATAACTATTCCCAGTTCGTCAAACTACACTCATGAGTTCAGGAACTTTTCACAATCATATGAGTTTAAGAACTTGTCCTAGTCAGACCTTTGGCGTCCATTCACTGAGGGGTTCATAAACATTTCATATAATCATGAGTCACGAACGTATCATAGGTATGAGTTTTAAGAACTTGTACTTAACCTTATATTCTCTACCTATAACCTATCTATATGTTATACACACGAGAAAAGAATCACCTTCTCAACACACATATAGAAAATAGTGTGACACAAACCTAATCATAACTCCCTTCTTAATACAAATTTCATTCAACTCGTATTCATAATCCTTTCCTAAATCTGTACCAATTCATAGTACAACTGACACACATCATTTTTGCCATAAACTTTTCAATCATTCACCTGATCCTTCTCCATACTATAACCTTTTAGTCTTTTAGACTCTATCTATTCTACACTACTATTCAACTTTATTATCATAATTAAGGAACTATGTATCTTTATAACCCGCCGAGATTCATCTTTGAATCTTACCGACACACTAACTCTATTTGAGTTAGTCCTTAACCTAATCACTACGGTTATTAGTCTCAGGTAACCCTACCTAAGGTTTTTAACCTACAGTTGATATCAACTGTGAGAGCCCCAAATCCGGGTCCTAAATCACCACGGATCTAGTACAATCATTCTATAACTATTGCGGAAGATATAAACATAAATTGTTTATACAATAAACTTTACATACTATTCCCCAAGGTCGAGTAACCTTAACTTATACACAATACATAATTTGTCTAACCTATAACATTATTCTCATACTATACTATTACATTTTAGCTGCACATATTATCCTAAGCTGAACATGGCTTTATCCTTTCATGTATCCGACGTATGCGTCTTAATCTGCAGTGTTTATCATGATATAGCAAGGGTGAGCAATAAATTTTCCCAGCAAGTTTAAGTTCAATAAATTAAGGATATATTATGATTGAAAGAATTGAACAAAAGCTGGTTACAGTTCTACAAAATAATTGAGAACTAACATGAACAAATTTTACATACCGAATCTAATATCGAATATGAACATATATATATATATATATATATATATCCGACCGAATGGTAATGAAGGTGATCGACTTTTCATACGATGAATACATGCAAGATGCACAGAGTGCAATTTAATAATTCTTAGATATGACAATCGTAAATTATTAACCACAAGTATAATTGAATAATACAACTCGAGGTCGAAAGTTACTTTAAAAACTCTGCTCGAACTGGTTGATTACTGCTTATGCAATTTAATAAGCTTTGTCTGAACCTAATATATAAATAATATCGATATACAAATTAGAATAATATCATCACAATATTTAAAATAACCTAAACACAATAACACATAACTCTATCAGTTTATACAGCACATAAGACCTAGCATCAAGTCAAACTATTTCAGTTTGAATCGAGTTCGATACAATACTGACATCCCAACGGCCTAGTCAGATAAATATCGAGTTTAAGTTCCATTAAACTCTGCCTAAACACTTAACAATTATCTTAGAGAATTATATTATCAGTCAAAATAATTTTCATAAGCTCGAAATAATTTTCAGATAACTATTACCATTTATCATAATTTTTAAATCATTAATATCGTATTTAAATGAATTAAATACCACATAATTCCTTTATCATTAATATTTATTTAATACCAAATATTAATGAAAATCATAACATAATATTATAATATATTTATAATATATCAAAGTATTTTTATTACCTTAAAATCATATTTATATGATTTTAAACCGTTATATTTATTATCCGATAATTTCTTTTAATATTAAAATATTAATATTTTCATGACAAAATATCAAAAGTTATGTTTTATAACTTAAAATATTTTTATAACACTTAAATCATTTATATATGATTTTTAAATCATTAATTTAATTTTTCCATATTTTATTTAATATAATAATTAAATAAATTTAATATCATTAATATTAATTAATTAATGAAATTCCTCAAAAATATTAAAAGTCATTAAAAATAACTTAAAATATTTTATTATATCATAATATAATTTTTCATGATTTTTTATGTATTAAAATCATTTTTAAATAATTTATTTAATATTATAATTAAATAAATTAAATACCATTAATATTCCAAAAATATTTAATATTTATGAAATATATTCAGGTTAATTAAAAACTAATTTTTAGGCTTTAAATAATTTTTAGGAATTTATTTTGAATTTTTCATAATTAAAAACTATTTAATTCGATTTATTTATTAAAATAATTAATTTTTGAAATTAACTGTCGCTATAGGGGCTTTAAGCGACAAATCCGTCGCTAATGGTGTTCTTGAGTTGTTCTTCATCAAACCCAGAAACGCATGTCAATGGACAAGGTGGTAGGCTTGACCAGCTGTAATTCATGGATCCGGAGGTATCTAGGTTCGTTTAGGTGTTCAGATTATAGTATTGATGCAATACTACAACCTTAAACAAACAACATGGCCATCTTATATCTAAGCAGAGAGATCTGGGCCCTCAAAATTTTTGTCATGCATGTTCTTCATTTTTTGGGTTACCCGGAAATGAAGAACAGCCAAGGTACCTACTTTGCAACTTTAAATCATAGCTTTCTGGACTCGGTTTGTGTGATCTAGTGGTTCAATCTTGTAGAACACATGTCAAGGTACAGCGACATAAAATCAGATCATCATAACAATAACGAATTCTAAGAGATCATGGCCGGTCAAACTCTAACAGAAAACATGCTCTTGAAGATTCTGGGTTTTTCCAGAATCTTCATTCGGCGAGTTGGTCAACGTAGGTTTGACCACAAATAACTTTGATTCTACAGTTAATCTAGGTGATCGAATAGCATGTACATGTAGTTCATATACCATTCTATAACAACAAACCAACAAGATGACCAAAATAACAAATCACAGAAAGATATAGCGCTCAAGAAACGTTGTCGGACTTTTTTCGGGTTTCGGGTCGCCCAGAAACCAGATGGTCATGGTCTGTGACACCCCCAAATCCCGGTACTTCATTACCTAAAGATTTGGTGTTCACGTAATCAAAACATTCATATATAACTACCCAATCATAATAAATTGAATAATAAAAACCTTCCCATACATGATTACTTAAATAAAAACATTATCTCCCAGGTTCTCTAACCTTTAATACAATCATTCAAGTGCGGAAAATAAAATTATTACATCACATTATTATTAAAAGTCTATCATCATAACGATAAAACAAAATTACAAGTCTTCATTACTTGTACATTTTTTCCTTTCCTTTGCTAGTTGTAGGTTTATCTATCTTCTCATTCATAGCTGCAATAAATGTATAAATATGCAAGAGTGAGCAAACAAAGCTCACTTGAATAAGAATAAATATCTTTACATCATTTGCCAAATAATATGCTCAATAGAACTGAATGATATGTTCTATTAACAATACAACATTTGCCAATTCATAGGCTCAATAGAACTGAATGACATGTTCTATTAACATTCTTAAAAATATTACTGAGGGTCAAATGACCACGAACCATGTCCACAGTTATAAGTAATCTTTCAACTTTAACTTTAACAGTCATATGACTATTTCAACACTAAGCGTAAACCCCTAAACATAGGGTTGTTCATCTCAGTATTTAGAGTACAAGTCCATACCAAAGAAAATTTGGTTTGGATAAGCTTTGATCAAGGGTAATTGAAGTTTAATGATCATCAACTACGGAACTAGTTGAATCCACAATGCTTGATAATACAACAGTTGTTTAATAACAACATAACTTAGAACATTTGAGAATCATAAATGAACTGATTCTACATATCTAACTCATGCTTGAAATAACTATAGAGCATAAGTATTCAATAGAATGAATAAAATGGTTAACCTTTGCTTGAATAGTAAAATAAGCTAGGTTCAAGTTTTATAATACTAGAAATGAAATTTCTGAACTTTAAGAAACTTGCTTAACTGTAAACAAGTTAGAATGAATCAATCAATTGAGAATTTCCAATAACACTAGAGTTTGAGTTTGCTCAAATGGATTTTAGGAACAATTTACTTATTCAATAACAGTTAAGATAAAAACTTGCTCAATCAAAAGTATGCATTTATAATAATAGAACTAACTCAACGAAAATGTAGAGTTAGAAAACTTGCACAATGTAATAAACGAACTAGCTCAACGAAATTGTAGAGTTAGAAAACTTTCCTTGAGCGTAAGCTATAAAATTAAACTCACGATCACCTACACATAATTTTAGAACCACAATACCTATTAGACATGCTAACATATCATAACATGTTCATTACCATTCACATTTCAGAAACTCCAAGTGTTTTACTTCGCAACACTTGACTAACTTTCATTATGTATACTAAATTACCACATATCGCGTTTTCAATTTACTAATCATTTTTGCAACTTTGATCATACTAACCACAACTCACTATGTTATGTTAACCTTAACATTACACATTTAACATGCTAACACAATTTCAGACCATGTTAGGATGTTTCCCCAAGTCCTTTGTAATAGCGTAATCTGAGAATCTCAAACTAGGGGTATGGTAGCAATTGCCGCCATACAAAGGCTTTTGACCCAAGTATTTGTGCCATTTTTTGCCTTTGCATCTACAAGCAGCAGCCTTGTAAGTGTTCGTAGACAGACGCAGAGAAGGATATGAACAGTAGCCGACTTTAGCCCAACAAATACAAATTTCACATTTACAACTATCATAAACATGATTGCTCACATTTACAACCAATTAGAACAATTTAACACTAACTAAAACTATTTTAATTTCTCAAAACTCATGTTTTTCATAAAAACTCAATTTTCTTGACATTCGTTCTAGAAATCATCACTGTAAATTCATTAGTTGGCCAAAACATCTCATTCTAGTTACGTTATGTTCGTATCTCATAGAACTAACATATACAAGCTTCAATTTACACTTTAACATACAATTTAGCTACTAGAATTGATGCTTTTCATGAACATATGAAATTTCCATATACTATCAAAATTCCTACTGTCAAACCGAAATTAGCATGCAATTGTTGTTTAGACATAATCTCTATTATCATATACTCACATAATCATAAGTAATCCCATTATATAGCAATGATTCAACAATTTGAAATTCACAGATTATATAAAAGTTTGTCGTAATACTCATAAGCATATATATCATATCCAAGTTGTAGAGCATACCTTCAATTAGCTTCTAATTCTTGCTAACCCACTAGAATTGCTTGAAAATTCTAAGCTTTCTCTCAATTTCTCTCAACCTTTCTCTCAATTTCTCTCAACTCTCAAACTCCTCTCTTCTCTAAGCTTTAGCAAATAAAATGCGTAATGATATAATAACAAATAAAACTGACATTGGCTTAATACGCATAATAAGTAACATCAGTTATTAGGATAAACGTATATAACATAAATATATTATATTTATTATTTGATTTTTATCTTATTTAATTTAAATAAACTAGAAATCCCAAAAGTCATAAGGCTTGTTTGGCAAAAACCCTTTAAATAATAAAGAATTAATATATTAAGCCTTGTTTGGCAAAACTAAATTAAACTACTTTAATTTATTTTAATAATTTCTTACAATATAGTTATTTGTCACACTATATTTAATCAAGCTCTCATATTTAATTTTAATTAATGCAAATCACAATTAATTAAATAAATCCTTTAGTCACATAACACCTTACAAATAATTAATCATTAAATTGAAATATCAATATAATAATAATTTCCTTAATTCATCAATTATTTATTTAACAAATAATTCTCCAAATAATTTTAAATCAATTAAACAAATATTCATTTATCGATAATCACATCCATTAAATATTTATATAACTCAATAAATATTTAATATTATATTTACATTTAAAATTCTCGAATGTTATATGGTCGGTCAACGACCTTTGACCCTTAATTACTTTTGATCTACTCACGATCTGGGCTTGAATCAAGTTTCAGAACAAAGACCACATGGCATAGAACAGATCCATAACATAAAATACCTATAACACCTAACACACACTGATCTACGAGCCCTGACATGTGGCTGTCAGACAACATTTAGGGTTCAAAGTCAGTTTCTAAAAACTTCAATTTCGAGCACTTTGATGTTACGGATCTGTAATTTAACAACCCGTATCACTAAATGATATCTTATTACACAACTTTAACCAACAAATTACAACATATAACATATGATCACATGATTTTTATGATTTAGGGTTTATACCACTTTGATGCTTTGATTATTGATTCTGACTTCTTGATTCTGTTATTGGTAAGCTACAAGATGTTCATGGCTGAACTTCTCACACCCACTCACTCTCCATTTCGAAATTTTAAGAGAGAGAAAGTCTTGGAGAAAAATGAAAAGTAAAGTAACTTTTCTTACTTTAAATCTTCTATGTTTAGATTCAATGTATACAAATCTTGCTAGGTGGCACTTGATCTGATCTTGGATAGATATAATGCACATGGCATATCAATTGTAGTGAGTCACCAAGATTTGCCATATCTTTTACTTAAAAAGTAAGAAAATGGCATTTTCGTCATTTTGTATTTAATTTTAATGGCTAACTTGACATTTGCCCTAATCCTTAGGGTTTAGGGTTTAACTCTTAAGGTTTAGGGTTTAACCCTTAGGGTTTAGGTTTAACCCTAAAATTTTTGAAATTAAATTTCTAAAATTTCCAAATTTTGGTTTTCAAAATTGAAGATTAATATTTCTAAATTATAATTAGGATTTTCTAATTACATTAAAATTTCCTAATCATAATTCAAACTTGCTAATTAGGATTAATATTTCCTAATTAAGGACAAAATTGTACATTAGAGTTTCTAACTAAACAATTAGGGTTTCCAACATTAAAATTAGGATTTTCTAATTAATAAAATTTCTGATTAATCAAATAGGCTTACCCCTAATTAGATTTGTGATTAATACACAAAAACCTTATACATTGTATTTAAATCCCCAAATTAGGGTTTCAAATTCCAGGAACTAAAATTAGGGTTTCCAAAACCGGCTTTAGGGTTTCTTATAAATCGTAAGAATTTTTGAACTGAACGTTGACGTTCTTAATAATATATTAGGTTTTGCCACCGATATAGGTTATCTAGTCAACCCTTGACCCTTAACAACATATTGTACACATATATAACCATATACACAGAATATATTCACGTATATACTTAATCCCGAATAATTCAGCACTGAAATTTTAAATTCACAAAATTTCTTCTTAGAAATCTCAAATATTTTGAATACATGATTATTTGAGTAGAAAATTTCGCGTTATATGCTAAACAGATATGATAAGGCTTAGAATGTAAGTTAATAAAGAATAATATATGATAATGCCGCCAATACGAAAATGAAACCAAAGGGCAGAAGAATCTGTCAACAATACTGAAGAACAATAACCCGACCTAATACAGAATTTTGCGAATATGGTCACTCAAGTTATGCAGAACGGAATACCAGCCGCGGAAAATTAGCTAAATAATCAATCAACAAACTTCGAAGACTTCAAGGCAGTCGTACTGCCAGGATTTAGAGGATCAACGGAGCATAAGGTGAAGGACATTCGAAAAAAGAGAATGGGAGGTGAAGCGTAAAGACGGGAAAAGTGGCGGACGTCATGGCATAACGGACCAACTTCAACAAACAAACCAACATAATATACCGCAAGAGTCTTCAACATGACTGTTGTTGATCGATTTCATAATTAAAATATACGTCCAAGTATACACAGTCAACAAGTAATAAAGTGATAAGAAAAGTATCGTTCCCACGAGGAATTATTTAATAAAAATTACCAAGTACTAACTCTTAACCAAATTAATTTATTCAAAAACATGTTTATCGATTTCGCAATCAATGAATACGTGCAAGTATACACGGTCAACAAGTAATAAAGTGATAAGAAAAGTATCGTTCCCACGAGGAATTATTTAATAAAAATTACCAAATACTAACTCTTAACCAAATTAATTTTATTTAAACAACTGCAAATTGTAATTTTTCTAATTAAGAAAACTAAATTAACTAATTAAACTGAATTACTTTATAAATGAATTCAAATAAATAAAGGTTAAGACTACAATATCCCCAATTATGAACTATAAACCAATTATCCAATTATCCCAATTATTATGCCTACTGAATTATTAACATGAATTCTCAAATGCCAAAAGTCCTTTTCCAAGTGATCAAATGACTTCTATTTAATCCAGATTAATCTTGCTACATTCCTATGCAAAACAATTGAATTAAACTCCTTTTAATCCCAATTCCTTACGTGTTACATGCGGTGAACAAATATTTCCATTCAATTCACAAACCTAATTATTCACTTTGCAAATAATTAAGTCACATGATATCATGCCCAGTTCTAACCCTAGAATTCCTCTTTCAATTCCTTCTAGAGTAACAAGGTAATTACTGATCAAATAATTAAGCAATAAGCACAAGACAAGATAAACAATTCACCTTGACATAAATAATTGAAATAAATCAAATAATTAATTCATAAACATAAAAGGTTCAATTGAAATCTTAATGAAAGAATTAGTTCATAGTCATTGAATTAAAATCAATAATCCACAACTAAATAGACATTAAAAGATAAAAGTATGATAAGAGAAGAGAAGGGAATAGAATCTGTTGTCAGCAAATCTGATGTTCCCCTCTTGCTCCTGCTTTTGATCTTCAATGTTCTCCAAGTTGCTTCAATCTCAAATGACAAATTAAGAACTAGGGTTTATATCCTAATCTAATGGAGTGTTTTATCTAAGCTAAGCTATGTAATCCCCCTTTATTATATGCTTTACATCATGTATTTATAGGTTACAAGTCCAATTTTTAGCTTCGGAACAACCCCAATCCAATTTGGAGTCAAAAAGGTGTCAAAATTCACCCCAAAACGCGGCGTCTGGCCGCACTCAACCTCTTCCCCAAAGACCTCAAATACCGGGCAGACGCTCAAACACTATTCCCAAAGACCCATTGGCGCTGGGCATAGGCCAAAAATGGGCGCCCCGTACACGCCACATGTTCTGATATTTTCTGCTCCGACGTCCTTTGGGAAAATGGCCATAACATCTTCGTCCGAACTCCGATTTTGATGATTCAAGATGATCCGAAAAGAGGATAAGTAGATCTACAACTTTCATTATTTAAGTTTTTAGAAATAAGGTCCATAGCAATACTCAAATTGGCTCTGAAGTGACTGTTGTGTAAATGGCAAGCCGAAAACGCGAATCTAGCCACCCCGAACGTCGATCCAAGTAACTTTTGTCCCAAATCCTACAAAACAATGTAAAACATGCATGAATGGACACAAACACTTAAAAACTATTCTAAAAGACTTGAGAACAACAATAAATTAAGTCCGAATGTATCCAGTTCATGTGTATAAAACTCACTCATCAAATACCCCCAAACTTAAACCTTTGTTTGTCCTCAATCAAAAACACAAAAGAACTAAAAATAAACAAACTAACTCAACTACATAAATTTATATGCATGATCTACTTCCTTATATACCTACGAACCCAGTAATAAATCAGTATGATATATAGCAACTGGCCTCAAAGATACCATTGGTACTCAAACAATATATCCAATCAAGTCAAAATCCATAACTCTAACCAATTAGTTAATCCAAACCTGTCATCACCATGTTGTGCGTGTGTGCTTGTTAACCATTCTAACCAACCACAATTCAAGATAATCACATAAAAAACTTCTTAAAAGGAAAATTTTAGTTCCAATTCAATTACTTTCGTGAACATGACAACTCTAGTTAAAACTAAGCAATTACCAAGTCTTAGGGTAAATACAGGATTTATTTATACTTTTATTCAACCACGAGGGCATTTTTGCTCTTTCTCGTATTTTATTCATTTTTTTTCTCATGGCTGTGCAATGTCCTATTCCCTTAGGCTTTTCAGTGCTACCTTAACGAGCTTTCGACCAATGACTCCCAAGCCATTAAGACCTTAGGGCGCTAGGTGTAAAGACAATCCCCTCGGGCTTACTTACTCAAGTAACAAAGGCCACAAAACTAGACAAGCATGCCACGGTGTTTATTCTCTTTTCTTTTTTTTTCTTTTTCTGGATTTTCTCTTTTTTTTTCTTTTCATCACTTCTTTTTTTTTCTTTTTCATTTTGTATATATATATCCCATAGATTCCCCCAAACTCAAGCTTTTACGTCATTCTAACCTTTACCGCTAATTCACTAATTTCCTTAAATTTTAACCAAGATTTTCCCTCAGAAACAAATTATGAAACCCTTGAACCAAGTGGATTAAAACAGTTAAACTTTAAGTGCTAACCAGTTAGATAAGTTTAAGACAGGCTCAAATTATCATCATGATTAAAATTAGAACTCATCATCAATTATCAACACTGTTCAAGTTAACATGCAAAACAAATCTTATCATAGGCCTAGCTAAGACTACACTAACCGATCACACAGATTCATGCAAAAAAAAAATTACAATTATACTACATGAACACATATATGAATATGCAAAAAACAATACCATGTATTATATGCAACCTAAAAAAAACAATGCTAACACATAAAAAAAATGAACTACCATGAATATAACTAACTATATACAATACGACACTAAAATGCCCCCAAACTTAAACTAGACATTGTCCTCAATGGATGAAATATAAAAAAGTAAAGCAGAGGACTTCCCTGAAAATATAGCAATCTTCCTCCTTGTCCACTAAGTTTGGAGAATAGGCTAAGCACATGGGACAAATTGGGCACCACACTTGAATTTGACTTGAATAACCTGTAAAACCATGATAGAAACAATTTTATTAAATCCTAAAAAAAATGCAAATTCAAAACTGCTAATATAAAACCTAATAAAAACTAAAACTAAAAATTAAACTTGGGTTATATCCCAATAAGCGCTTGTTTTATAGTCTCAGCCTGACTTCTTCAATTCTCTATCCAATTCCCCTACAAAAATTGAGGAACCCTCCATCCATCAGTAACAATGTCTCTTTTGGGAGGTTCCCAATTGTAATGGCCATTGAGTTTAAGTCACCTAACATGATCTTTTTAGATAGGATCCCCATTAAGTACGACAAACCACTAGGTGCTTTCCCCATTGTGTATGTGATCAAATTATAGCATGGAAGCTTGTCAAACACAAATGGGCTCTTCCTCTATCATCTCCTTTTCAACCCACCATGACTCCACAGTTGTACTAGCTCTTATGTCACAAAGAGCTTTGCCTACGACATGACTGCCAATTGGGCATGGTTTTGCAAAACTGCCCAGATTCTTGGACTTTGGTGGAGAAGGTACATGGGACACTATCAAAATTGGCTCATCTTCATTGGTACTCAAAGTTAGATCTTCACCGATCTCCTTTTCATGGTCCACAAGTCTTTTTTTCTCTTTCAACATCGATATCATTTGGCACATCCGGTTGCAAATTTGGTTCAGGCTCAGCATCAGTCTCGGCATCCATGTCATAGATCCAAGTGTATTGAGGACAAATGTTCGAGGCATTGGTTAGTTGTTCCGTTTGGTTCGTAAAATTTTGACTCAATATCTTTTGATTAATCCTCCTCTCCTCACATGAAGCTATGTACTTGGACAAAACTTCCTCCAAATTAGAATGTTCTTCCTGTTGTAGTGGAGGTGGACACGAGAAATCCGGTGGGTATGTTGGACTTGGAGCATAAAATTGATCTTGATGAGAATGGCTCCATGAAAAATCCGGGTGATACCCCCAATCCTGATAATAGTTGTTGGGATAGACATAATTATTGGGGTAATCACCACCATCTTTGTCTTCAAACCTAAACCGGGTGCTGCATTGATGATTCATATGATTTCCAACACAATAATCACAAGTAACCGCCACACTTTGACGACGTTGAGCTACAAAAGTGTCGACCATCTTCGAAAGTGTCTCAATTTGTGCCGATAATTTAGAAAATGTTATCGCGAGTCCATCATTCTCCGCTCCCCTTAGCTGAGTCATTCTTGTCATCCTTCGACTCCGTATGGCTTCGATAACCTCCAACGTCTTCGAAGTTGCCTCAATTTGTATTGGCTCTGGATTATATGCATTTTGATTCGGATACGGTTGGGTAGATCGATTGTAGCTCCTATGGTCGAAATGATTCAAACCGATGGCACATTGATCGTAGCGTGACGACTCCCAAAGACATAACTCACAAACCATCATTACTACATCTTGTGTGGATGGTGGACTCCATGTTTCCATTGGTCGAGTCATGTTCGTGTATGGCCATTGATACGCAAAGTCATCCATGGTACCTAAAAAGAGAGAAATATAGGAAGAGAATTAAAAATAAAAAATTAAAAATGTTTAAATTAAGACTAATTTGATTGAAATTAATATTGGTAAAAAATTATTAAATTAAGTCCCCGGTAGCGGCGCCAAAAACTTGTTGATCGATTTCGCAATCAATGAATACGTGCAAGTATACACGGTCAACAAGTAATAAAGTGATAAGAAAAGTATCGTTTCTACGAGGAATTATTTAATAAAAATTACCAAATACTAACTCTTAACCAAATCAATTTTATTTAAACAACTGCAAATTGTAATTTTACTAATTAAGAAAACTAAATTAACTAATTAAACTGAATTACTTTATAAATGAATTCAAATAAATAAAGGTTAAGACTACAATATCCCCAATTATGAACTACAAACCAATTATCCAATTATCACAATTATTATGTCTACTGAATTATTAACAGGAATTCTCAAATGCCAAAAGTTCTTTTCCAAGTGATCAAATGACTTCTATTTAATCCAGATTAATCTTGCTACATTCCTATGCAAAACAATTGAATTAAACTCCTTCTAATCCCAATTCCTTACGTGTTACATGCGGTGAACAGATATTTCCATTCAATTCACAAACCTAATTATTCACTTTGCAAATAACTAAGTCACACGATATCATGCCCAGTTCTAACTTTAGAATTCCTCTTTCAATTCCTTCTAGAGTAACAAGGTAATTACTGATCAAATAATTAAGCAATAAGCACAAGACAAGATAAACAATTCACCTTGACATAAATAATTGAAATAAATCAAATAATTAATTCATAAACATAAAAGGTTCAATTGAAATCTTAATGAAAGAATTAGTTCATAGTAATTGAATTAAAATCAAGAATCCACAACTAAATAGACATTAAATGATAAAAGTATGATAAGAGAAGAGAATAGAATCTGTTGTCAGCAAATCTGATGTTCCCTTCTTGCTCCTGCTTTTGATCTTCAATGTTCTCCAAGTTGCTTCAATCTCCAATGACTAATTAAGAACTAGGGTTTATATCCTAATCTAATGGAGTATTTTATCTAAGATAAGCTATGTAATCCCCCTTTATTATATGTCTTACATCATGTATTTATAGGTTACAAGTCCAATTTTTAGCTTAGGAACAACCCCAATCCAATTTGGAGTCAAAAAGGTGTCAAAATTCGCCACAAAACACATCCAGGCCGCACCAACCTCTTCCCCCAGCGCCCCAGCGCTGGGCACGATGCTCAAACACTGCTCCCCAGTGCCCCGGCGTTGGGCATAGGCCAAAAATGGGCGCCCTGGCGCTATCACATGTTCTGACATTTTCTACTCCGACGTCCTTTGGGAAAATTACCATAACTTCTTCGTCCGAACTCTGATTTTGATGATTCAAGATGATCCGGAAAGAGAAGAAGTAGATATACAACTTTCATTCTTTAAGTGTTTCGAAATAAGGTCCGTAGAAATACTCAAATTGGCTCTGAAGTGACTGTTATGTAAATGGCAAGCCGAAAACGCGAATCTAGCCACCCCGAACGTCGATCCAAGTAACTTTTGTCCCAAATTCTACAAAACAATGTAAAACATGCATGAATGGACACAAACACTTAAAAACTATTCTAAAAGACTTGAGAACAGCAATAAATTAAGCCCGAATGTATCCAATTCATGTGTATAAAACTCACTCATCAACTGTTCAAGATTCGGTAGCAGCCGGGGATGCAACTCTAGGTATTATTCATATAAATTTTATTTTCTTCTATATAATAAATTATTTTATAAAGAAATTTTGAAGGAGGAATTTGAGTTCTTTTAGAAATTAAATTTTTGTTTAATTAGATAGACAAGCTTTATGCTGAATAGTTAAAGATCAGTTCGATAAGTTATGATCGAGATCTACTTGCAATGACTGAGTATGATATGTACTCTTATATGTATAAGTTTTTAAACGGTGATTCCGGGGATGGAATCTTTATAAGGGAGGGTGAATGTAATAACCCGATATTTTTCTATATAAGTAAATCAGGAATTTTGCATATAAATTTTTTTATTATTATTTTAAAGGTGAGAATAAGTGCCAAGATAATGTGTATGTATATATGTGATAAATAAAATATATTTATTACATGAATAATTACAAATAATTTTATTTTAGAATTATTGCTCATTATAAAGTATATTCTTATAATAGTTAATTTTATAATAGAAATGTTTTTATTAATTATTTTCCATAAAAATATGATCATTATATTATTTAAATAATATGTGAAACGATTATTAGATATATTATAATAAATATTTTATTATATGAATTTGTTCATATTATTCAAGTTAATTATTTTTTTTAACTTATTTAATAATGCTATTTATGCAAGGTAAATCGAGATATGGAATCCAAACCTTAATTTTGGATATTGATCAAGGAATGAGAATATTAATATAATATTAACTATATTTCAGTGCTATAAATATGTACTGTATATGTGTAATGTTAATGTGTGGAACAGTTTTAATGTAACATGACAAAACCCTAGTATTATTTTGATAAACCCTAATTCGATAGTCAAATAAGACTGTAAGATTTTTAAGTAATTACGTTAGGTTATGAATGTCACGTGTTATTGATTTTAACCCTAATTATGGAAAACCTTAATTAATTGAGAACCCTAATTACTAAATTAGGAAACCTAATTTCTAATTTTGGAAACCCTAATTTGAAACATAATTATGAGTTCGAGACTGTTATGTAGCTGTGTTATATGAATAATGATATGTAGTGTAGAATTTAATTTTAATTAGGGAAAACCCTAATTATTTAAAACCCTAATTAATATTTGTGGACCGTAATTGTTAGAAACCCTAATTTTTAAATTAGTAACCACTACACCAAAAATGGCCTATAGCAAAGGAAATTTTGTGAAGGAATTTATTCCTTCACATAAGGAGTTGTTTAGCGAAGGAACAGTGAAGGAAAAAGTATAATGACAATATAGTTATTAGCGAAAGAAACATCCTTCACAATTTATATTTTTTTCCTCGCAAAATTCACTACACCAAAATAGGGATGTAGCGAAGGAAATTTTGTGAAGGAATTTATTCCTTCACATGAGGAGTTGTTTAGCGAAGGAAAAATCCTTCACAATTTTTATTTTATTTTTCTCGCAAAATTGAGGTGATAGAAGAATTTTTTTGTGCAAATTTATAATAAAATATTGCGAGGAAAAAATATATTAATGAAAGAATTATTACTCACTATATATTATTGTTCAGAAGTTTTTTGCGAGAGATAAAATTAGTCGATGTTTTATTCTAAATAATTTTTTAAAACTAATTATGATGAATATAAATTTTAATATAAATACATTAAATTTTTTAAAGTAGTAAATTTACTTATAACAATCACACTTTTTAAGCTAACTTATTATAATATTACTTATAAAAGATTTGTTTTTTCAAAAAATGTTATTAACTTCTTCTTTTTTTGGAACATATCAGTATTCGTATGTGTGTTTGGAACAGAGTCAGTCTTCAGTGTTCTTCAGTTGGTGTGTGCGTTCGTGCGTGCGTGGTTCAGCTGGAGAGGAAAGCAAGAGATCAATTGGGTCTCTTCCTAAGCCAAAATTGGATGTTTCAACCAGATCATCCTCAACCTGCTCCATCCAATATACCTCCTCCTCCGTTATGTACGAGAAGCCCTAACCTGAGAAATAGCCCAAATCTCCCTTTTCTCTAAGCCAATAGAGCCTGCAGAATTGTTTGTTTGTTCACATTTAATTCACCGTCAACGCCGCAGCCGAATGGCAACACGATGCCTTCGGTTTTGCAACAGGAGCATAAGGTTTTGAAATCGAATTTGTCCATGAATGTTTCGTGTTCATCTGATGCTTCATCAGATTCGTCACACAGCCGGGCCTCGACAGGGAGGATTAGTCAACGAAGCATGCCAATAAGGAGGAAACAATCTGCTCCCAAGCCTGAAAAGGTTGTTGTTACTGTTACTGGTACTGTAGCGGTGACCGGCTCAACCGATGCTTCATTTGTGAAGAAAAGATGTGCTTGGGTCACTCCAAATACCGGTATACTCCAAATCAGAATAGTTGTTTTGATATATTTGCAATTTTAGCTTTATGGCAAATAGGCAACTGAGCATGAGCATGAGCATGAGCATGAGCATGAGAGTAATGGTTCCATAGTAGCAAGTTTTTTGCTTGTTTTTGGACACTTATGGTTAAAAAGTTGTAATGTGCACGAATAGAAACATACAAATGCTAGCTTGACGTACGTTTGAATTTACAGCAAGAATACTAGCATTGCTTATCTTGTTTTGCCCTGCCCATTGAATGAATGCTAGATCTCTTAATACTTTGACCAATTTAAATTCCACTAGCAAGGGATATGCTAGATGAATTTTCCCTTTATATTTATTAATATGATCCAGTCTTAAATTCAATTGATATGTCTATAGATGCAACCTTTATTAAAATATTTAATGTCATACCATTTTAGACCCAAGAAAATGGACATTAATTTGCTCTACTGTGAGCTACCAGGAAAGGCAGGAGCAGGTAACGGGTAAGCTTTTGACACAGGTAATTAGCAGCGCACCTGTTTGTCAAAATGTCTCCAAGAGTTTGGATGGTGAAAAACCTATGAAATGATATCCTTCTTTGGTTGCAGATAGTAATATTTTCGTGAGTTTGACCGATGTTGGCTCAGGATTTAATTGGAAGCGCTGAGAAGCTTGCCTACACATTTAACAATAATGCTAGATAACTAGACAAAAGTTGTCTAGTTTACCAAGAGACAACATTAATAGATTGTACAGTACAACCATCAGTGGGTTGTCTAGGTAAAACAGATAGTTTTTGTTTACTTACTTAGCATTACTCCACAATTAAACGAGGCAGGACAGGTAACATATGTTTATGCTTCCTTTTATATATGCCAATTGATATGTGGAATGGATTTAGAAACACCCATTAAGGTCTGTGTATTCCAATCCATAAGTCTCGGAAAAGATATATGATTAGTTTCCTTTTTTCGTACCCAAGAGCCCGTGGTGTGTGGTCCGCTGACAGAAATATTAATGATTGTTAGTCCCCTGTTGCATTTTTTGAATTGTGAATTGGGTTAATATCTTTCATTTATTGTGTGTTCCCCCTCTTGGTTTTATTGTTTCATTTTCACTTTTCTTACTTTCTAGCAATTCGTGTGAATAATTGCACTGATTTGCCTGGCCTTTGTTGCTATGACTTCTTTTGCTTGATAATAGTTAATGGAATTCAGGGTTCCATAGTTTACTTATTTTACATTTTGACAAGTATTCTGTTGCTGTAGAAAGTAAGACTGATTAGTGATTGTTAGGTACCTATTGCATTTTTTGAATTGTGAATTGGGTTAATGTTTGTCGTATATTGTGTTTTCCCTTCTTGGTTTAATTGTTCATTATTTTCACGCAATTCATGTGAATACTTGAACAAGCCTATAAGCAAGCCAAATCCTATAAAACCATGGTTCCAAATGCTCTAAGTACATACACAAAACTGTCTCCATTATTTCAGTCCTCACATAATTCTAAAACAGACCTCAATATACCCTAAAGCACCAAGACACTCTTAACCTACCGCATTTCCTCAAATGCCCAGCCATCCCCTGACTACACAAGACCAAGATCCCTAACAGCTGTCCAGAGATATGCCAGAAGGGCTCATTCTGCAACCATATTTACACTCTTTGCTAAGCAGATATGTTTGGGTTCTTGGTGCTTTTTATTTACGTCTTACAGGGTCAGATATTGATATATTCGGCTACCTAGAGGCTAAAGCCTTTATACAACGATTATCAAAAGGGTAAAAAAAGTCAGACTTTTGATATCAAGTCGTTCAAACTAGACATTGATGATCTTATTGAGGAGTTTGCAAAGGTTAGTATTCACTCAGAAGGTATTTTTTGGTTATGAATTTTTTCTTGATTCACCGAGTAGAACGGTTCTATAAATTTTATGTGGTATTCTACTAGTTAAGTTTCATGGATTTATGAAAATTGCAGGATGAATCAACTATGTTGGCTGATATGAAGAGAGTATGGCTTTCTAAAAAGTTCTCCTTCATTTTTGAGGCTAGGCCTACCACAAACTTGACTTGCTTTATGCAATCACTCTATGCCCATTCCATTGGTATGAATGTGCTTCTATGCATAGTTGCTTGTAGTGTTCTTTAGTTCATCCATCTAATTGATGTATTGTGCGCAATGGAGTCTCTGTTTTTCGAATTTAGATAGGAGCTTTTCTGTATTTTGCAAAATCAAGTATGAGCACCCTAAAAAAATGCACATCTTTAGAGTGGAAAGAGTTTTATGACTTTGAAAGGCAGGCGCCTCTGAAGCCTGTATATTTTCTTCCGTGTATTCCCTTCTTTGGAAAAATTTCTCATTCACTCTCTCATTATTTTTCTACTGTTGATCTTACATTTAGTTGTCTCTGATAAACTCATGTGCAGGTTATATGGCGTCTAGTGCATCTCTATCACGTAGACTGGGCGGGCTCTATTGTCTTTACTGCCTCCATAAGACTCAGCCATTTAAGCCTCCTTTCAGAATTTATCTCTCCCTTGGTAAGCTGCACCCTTCTCTTGAACATATTTTAAATGTAGTTTTACAACATTTCGGTCAAGAATGAGGGGAATAGCTGCTGCCCAGTGGCAGCAGCGTATTCATGAGATTGTTTGATCTTTTCATGAGACTGTTTGATCTTTTCTTTCTTTAAATAACTAAAATGCATATTCATGAAACTGTTTGATCTTTTCTTTCTTTAAATAACTAATATTTCTGTTATTGCCACCCAGTCGCCTACTTCATCTCCTTGATATATCTCTATCTGTTAATTACTAATTAAGCTTTTTAAATATAACTCTACATACTATATGTTTCTATTATGATTTTAATTTGCCAACCAAGTTTTGGAACTTGGTCAGTCTATTATCTGTTGAGGATGGGTTTGAATTAGAGTTAATATTTTTTGTCAAGGTTCATGATCGTTATGTAATGCGATTGCGGAGGAAAATACATTTCGAGGAAAGAAAACAGGCTAATCAAAGACGGGTAAGTAATTTTCTGCATTTTTATTTAACATTTTACTTTGATGGTATGTTGATTTATACATTTATTTGACAGACATGACAGTAGAAAAATTGGGGAAAGTCAAGGACTATTAAATCACTCTTTTGGGATTTATGTTGCTCGTACACATTTAATCAATGACATGAAAATTAACTAGAATATTTTAAATCCATTACATATCTGGTCAGATATAAACATGAGAAGTTTCAGATTAGACTACTGTCTAGTCCCACTTTCTTTATGCCACTTTTCTTATATACTTTTTGTTGCTAATTGGTTGAATGAGTTGGGGTTTTCGATTGATTCTTTCCTTATATAGTCATGAAAGTTCAAAAATCTTGTTCTCCTACAGGTACTTTCAGATTTTGAAACAGTCAAGTGGTTAAACCATGCTGTGGAAAAGATGTGGCGTGTTTGCATGGAGCAGAGTGTCTCTCACAAAATTCTCCTCCCTATTGTACCTTGGTTCTTGCAGAAGTTCAAACCATGGACTGTTGTATGAACTTCTCCTTTACTCTTTTGTTCCAGGCATTTGGTCCAGTCTAAAGAGACCCTTTCTTTTTTTCTTCTTTTTCCCCCTTTAATGGTTGTACTATCTATTTATATATATTGTGTTTTGCAGCATGATTTTATAAAGTGGCTGTCGGGGTTAATATTAATATCATACACAATTTTGTGTGTATGTATTTGTGAGTTCCATATTATGTGGAAAACCATCGTCTTATATGATCAAGTTTTGATCTGTGTATGCCCTATGCCTTAGCAATGCGTGTTTGTAAGAATGCCCTGCAAATTAGCAATTTGACTATTTTCTTTTCAGATATTAATGTGCATTTTACATATTTGCAGAAAGATGCTGTGGTTCATCTATGTTTAGAATAATGTGCTTTTGTATGTGTATATATTGCATATATCTTGGAGCCAAAGGAGCAAACTTGGCTGAAATGGCAAGTATTGGTTTATCAGTTCCCCATGGGTTGACAATATCAACAGAAGCATGCCAGGAATATCAGAAGAATGGCAAAACTCTGCCACAAGGATTGAAACTCTGTGGCTGATTTTCTAGTAGTGATGGAAATGGAAAGGCCACAGAGTGGATCCCTGTAGTGCCACCCCTATTGGACTGTAAGTTTGTCAAATTTCTCCTGCTCACCCAAACCATTACCCCTTTAACACCCCCAACCATTGCCACCACCTTCACTTGTCAAATTCTTATTATTTGAACTGTTGCTCTCTGGACCTCCAAGAAAGAACTGGGGCCTAGAGCAAGACTTTATTAGTTTGTTTTTTTTGTGTGGCAATTTTATGGTGTATTAAATTGTAGCATGAGTTTTATATTGGTCTTAACTTTTTAAAACTAAATTAGGAATCTTTAGCGCATAATGATTATATGCACATGCGGCTTTAATTACTCCATTAATTTTAGCAAATAACCTTATAATTATGTGCAAATGTTGTTTTAATCACTCCATTAATTACCTTAGTTTTTTCATATAGCGAATGACTACTAGTACTAACTTTGGTTTTGCTCATTATTTGCATTCCTTGTTTCTATTTCAGGGAAGAATATTCTGAATTGGTATGGTCCTATAGCTCAGTTTATTGTTACAGAACTAGAGTTTGTTAAAGAAATATTGAATAATAGAGATAAAACTTATCAGAAAGTAGATACAGAAGGGTACATAAAGAAGTTATTAGGAGACAGTCTTGTGACAACAAGTGGCGATAATGAGGCTTATATATAACAAGAGGCCTTGACAAATCCCCAATTAGACAATACCTGATACCCAATTCAATACAAGAGGCCTTGACAAGTGGTTTGTTTATGCTTCTATTACAGTTAGTGCAAAACTGATTATGATGCTTGCTATCAGATTTAGATTTACACAAATATGTGTCATCACTTACAATCATTATTTTGAATGTTGACAGCGAATGTATATTCAGATACCCGACCCTTGATACATTCGGTATTGGATGGATACAATGTATGTATATTTGCATATGGCCAAACTGGTTCTGAGGCAACTGGAGACAGACTTAAGGAAGCACAACATATAAACAAATCTTTATCTGCCCTTGGAGATTTCATCTTTGCGTTGGACCTAGCTAACATGATGTACACTTCATTCTATCTAGTTCGTTGTTATTTTTTCAGTTTTCTTGTGTTAGTTATTAAATATTGTAATTACTATGATCTTTGGGAGATCAAGACATAAAAACAAATTTTGTATTTATCGTGACTTGAGCATTATCTATTTATATATGGAGTATTAATTTTAATTATTGGCTCTTTATGCATTAGTTTATCAATTAGTTTGAAATAGGTATGATATTTATATTAACTTGAAATATTAAATTTAATATTTATTATAGCAATTACTAAAAAAATAGTAATAATAATAAATATGAAATCATTGATTTGAAAATTAATTATAATTTTTAATGAATTTTGATTATTTAGCAATTAATTTTTATTTACAAATTTATAATTTGTGAAGGAATTTTCTCTCACTAATTTGAAAAAGATTCTCAATTTATAATTATTGAAGGAAAATATTCTCTCGTTAAATAAATTTGTTCTTCACAATATATTATTTGTGAGGGAATCAAGTTATTCACTAATTTCAAATAGTCCTTAAAATATTATTTGTGAAGGAAACCAATCTTTCACTAAATAACAATATTCTATGACTAAATACAATTTGTGAAGGAATAAGTTATTCACAATATATCCTTCACAAAAAATATTTAGGTACTACTTAGCGAATGATACCCAATTGCAAGGAGGTCTAATGCGAGCACTCGTGTGAAGAAAATATTTCTTCACAATAAATCACTTGCGAGAGATATAAGGCCTTTAGTGAAGGATTTGTTCTTCACTAGAGGCCATTTTTGGTGTAGTGAACCTTAATTTGCTAAAATGAAGCTCTAATCGCTAATTTAGCGAGTTTAATGTTAATTAGTAAATTCTTAAACCTAACTTTCAAGTCTATGTAATTAGGAAATCTAAACTAATTTAGTAATCCTAATTTGTAATTTTTAGAAACCAAAATTCTATTTTTGGCCTAATAAGAAATCCTAGAAAATTAATCAATATTGGTGGAACCTTAGGGTTAAACCCTAAGGGTCAAACCCTAAGGGTTTGGACAAGTTACTGTAATGCCATTAAATTTGCAAATCTAATGACCAAACTACCCTTGTGCTTATTTTATTAAGTTACTTGTGATTTTTGCCAACACTTTAGTTGGTAAGCTACCCTTGACTTACTTGTACTAAAATATCCAGCAAATCAGTTATTCTAGATCATCCAATACATTGCACAACTTTATTTATATAGAATTAGAGAGAAAAAGTTCATAAAATAAACCATTTGCATACAAACATTTAACCTAGACATTCTCTCTCTCTCTCTAACCCACGAAATTTAGTAGCATTTCAGTTCCCAAGTCAAGCCCGCCCCACGAACACTCTTAACAAATCAGAAGCTTAGATTCAAGAATTTGTTCATAAAGGTATAAAACCCTATTCGAAAATCTGACCCTTGATCCATTGTTAAAGTTATGTTTTAGTGTTAAAATATGTTGTAAGTAGTGTATATTGATGATCTGGGTTGATAGATGTTAGATCCATAACATTTATAGGCTCGGATTTGATGTTTTCAAAAATCTGGAAAATAAATTTTTGTTGTCTGACAACGAATGTCTGACCTCCTAGATCTCATTCGGTTTATGCTTTTAGTTGTTTTAAGCTTGGATCTTGTAGTATGATATGTGATCTTTAATCTGGAACTTTAATCAAAGCCATAGCATGTGCAGATTTCGAGTTATGGGTGGTCAAACCCCGTTGACCGACCATGACCAAACCAGATCTAGGTTACCCAGAAAGCTCTGACAGCAAGTTCATGGGCCTAGATCTTTCATGGTGTTGTTGTTTTGTTTTGTTTGTTGTATCTAGATGGTATTTTGTTAGTTTATCTTTAGATCCATTCTTTCAGAACATATAGATATCATATTTACTGAATTTGGTGGCTGGTCAAAGGAGGTCAGACGTTCATGAACTCAGTTTTTTGGGTAACCCGTAAAACCGATGAAACATAACATTTCTTGCATTTTACCGCAAACATGGATCTACTACGTGATGTTGTTATGGTGATTTTAAGTATTAGATCTGTACTCTTACATGATGGCTACCTACTGAAACCTCTAATTCACAAAACCATTAATAGGATTGCTAGTTGTGGTAGCTCAAAGGTGACTGCTCGATCTGTTCTTCATTTATGGGTTACCCATAAATGAACAGATCTGACAGTCACTTTGCATGCTTAGATCTCGTTAGTTGTATGTTGTTTGATCATTTTGATTATTGGAACTTGTAGTATTGCACTATATCTACAAGATCTGACCTTTGTCTTTCCTAGAAACACAATACACTAAACTTAATCTTGGCCAAACTGTGCAACTCAATCACTGGTTATGAATTTCTGGGTTTCATCAAGAACATGAAGAACACCTATAGTGACGGTTCTGTCGCTATAGGCAGTCTTTAGCGACAATTAATTTCTGAAATTATTATTTTTATTAAATAAATATAAAAAAATAGTTTTTAATTATTAAAAATACAAAATAAATTACTAAAAATTATTTTAAAGCATAAAAATTAGTTTTTAATAATATTGAATATATTTCATAAATATTTAATATTTTTGAAATATTAAAGGTATTTAATTTATTTAATTATTATATTAAATAAATTATTTAAAATAATTTTAATACTTGAAAAATCATTTAAAATTATATTATGGTATAAGAAAATATTTTAAGTTATTTTTAATAACTTTTAATATTTTTGTGTTGAATTTCATTAATAAACTAATATTAATGATAATTATGTTATTTAATAAATTATGAAAAATAGAATTAATGATTTAAAAATCATATAAAATGATTTAAAGGTTATAAAAATATTTTAAGTTATAAAATATAACTTTTGATATTTTATCATGAAAAATATTAATAATTTAATATTAATGATATTAGATTTATTTAATAATTATATTAAATAAATTAGTTTAAAAATGATTTTAATATTAGAAAAATCATTTTAAATGAAAATAAATGTTTTAAAAATATTTGAAGTTATAAAATATAACTTTTGATATTTAAAGGTAAATTTCATTAATAATTTAATATGAAATGATATTAGAGTTATTTAATAATAATATTAAATAAATAATTTAAAATAGTTTTATTGATTTAAAAATCATTTAAAAAGGAAATAATTTAATTAAAAATATTTGAAGTTATAAATAAGGACTTTTAATATTTTGATGAATAATACATTAATAATTAAATATTAATGGTAATTATTTAAAATGATTTTAATTGTTTTAAAAAATCATTTAAGGGTAATAAAAGTGTTTTAAAAATATTTTGAGTTATTATAAATAACTTTAATATTTTGGCAATGGTTTCATTAATAATTTAATATTATTTAAATATTAATGATAATAGAATTATTTAATATTTAAACCATTTAATAATGATTTCAGTGTTTGAAAAATCATGATAAATTATAATAATTATTTAAAAATTATTATAAGGCTATGAAAAATAATACAAGTAATATTTAAAATATCTAAAGGAATAATGAACTACACAATAGAGTCTTAGACTCGATAATTACCCGATAAAGCCGTCGGTACATTGACATGTTTCAGAAATTGATCCGGACTTAGATAATTTGATACGTGTTTGTTTGTGATTCAATGAATGTTAAACATGTGTGACAATGTGATTAGGTTATGTGCTGACTACAATAAGCAGTATTATGTTTTACGATATGTTATTCTAATCGATCAAATGATCTTATTAATGATAGGTTGCTATATAAAAGATAAAACTAAGTTCATGTATCAGAAGTAAAGTAACAGACTGCATAAGTATTCTATCTTTGCATTTACTTTATGCAATGAACATAAGTAAGAAAGTTTCAGAATTATATTATCATTGTGCCAGAATATTAACCCTATTGTTATCGATTATGTATCCAATTAATATTTATCAGTGCAGTATTATTGTATAATTCAGATATTTATTCTGTTCGTTAATTTCTAAATATGGTTATACAAGTGTCCTCACTTGGATAATCATTGTATTTAATCACATATTGATACATACTTATTAATTTCCGTTATGTATACCTTAATTAAAAGACGTCTAAGTTATTTTACCCAGCTAGACACAGATTTAGAAATATCGTTGAATATGATAGAACTTTATTGTATCCAATCAAATTGCTTTGGTTCGGATTCCCGACTAAGTATGAACATCCTTAATCTGGGAAAACTTTTGTGCGCCAAAGGCGGATAAGATGAACGATAATATCATTCTTGCAATCAATATTGATCAATACATGGCACATCAGGATGATCACCCTCGCGCCCGTAAGTTATGACAGTTAGCGAATGAAGTTCTACTAAACCTTATCGAAAATTGAAAACAATGTTCATAGTCTGTCGACTAATACCCATTTAGAGTCAGTAGGTAGTTTAAAAAATTTGATATAGAATTGTTATGTTATTATTATTGGTTCAGTTTACTTCACAACTGTTGATTCGTTATAGAAGCGTCGTACAAAGAAAACATTTAATCCTTTCAGCTAATAGTTATAATTGTTATTACTTGTTGGGCACTCAAATGCTCATCCTTGCTTAATTTAAATGTTTTCAGCTAAGTGTGAACAACTAGAAGGTTCGGCCAAGAACAAGAGAAAAGGAAAGCAAACAGAATTAGTGTTATGGTATTCTATGTAATAGTATGACTTTATTAAGATAATGATATTTATTATTATCATGTATTGTAATGAATGTAGTAAATGTTGCGTACTTGGGTTTAGACTCTGATATTTATGTAAATTATGTTTTGTATTTATATTATTGTTATTATTATTAGTATTATTCCGTTCATAGAAATGGTATCGTAAAGCACCGAGTTCGGGTTTCAAGTACCTGAATTTGGAGGCGTTACATCAACCATAGCACCTCACAAGAGTACCTATCAGCTTATCACCATCTTGCTCGGTGCCCCTTACGAAAAGTCTAACTTCAGTACATTAGTCAACCCAAATGACATAACCAGAAACTCGTAATAACAATAACGAGTTCTGAACGTCATCTTAGGTACCTCCTTCTTTCTTATTTTCAAATGACGATACCCCGTACACAAATCTATCTTAGAAAAATGCTTTGCCCATTACAACTGATCAAATAGATCATCGATCATGGGCAATGGGTATTTATTCTTAACCGCTAACTTACTCCTCTTACAATAGTCGATACTCAAACGTAACGACTCATCCTCTTCCTTAACATCCTCCTAACTTGGGTCATGGTTAGACAACAAGAATGTTCCGGTGATCTATTACCATAAAATACTACCTTGGGTTTTCTTAGAAAACCAAAGTTTCATACTTTTATTCTAACAATTTATTAAAGTTCTATGGTTAATTAACTCATTCATACCGAGAATTACTTCAAATTCTCTTAACTTTATCGGTACTTATCTACCGATACTTGCTTACCTCTATTATCCATGAAACAATTTCCACGAATATAATCAACGAAAGTTATTTCCTCATTCTTTACCTTAATGTTTAAAGGTATTTATAATCATTTTCAGGAATGAACTTAATCACTTAGCACATTCTCATACTATAAAAGAAAAATAGTAATCCAATCAAACAACACATAAACTTTCATTGTATTGACTGGAATGATACATGTTACTACATCCGCTGATGCAACCGCATCTTGGACAATCATATTAAAAGTATGGGCCATAGGTCTACCTGACGATGGTGGTCCAGTAATGGCTAACTTACCACTACTAACACCTTTACTTTCCTCCGATCCCTTCTTTGGACAATTTCTTGACATGTGGTCCAACGACCCATAAACAAAACAACCATGGTTTTTCTTAGGATTAGAACAATTGGGTGATATATGGCCCTCCTGTCCACAGTTATAACATACTGATTTCCCCTTTAGACAGACTCCTAGATGAGTCTTTCCACATGTCTTACCCGCTTCGATCCTACACTTAGGATCCCCTTGTCCCACTCCAGTATTCCCGAAGTTAAAATTCTTTCTTTTTGGCATAATGCCACTACCACTGGCACTCTCTGCCATGGTTCCTCCCTCTCCCTTGCTCTTATTCTTTCTCTCTTTGTGGTATTAGGTCAATGCCTCACTACCACCTTCTACTTTAATCTCTTTCTCCAGAATGGTCCCATAGGAAGCACTCTGGAACACAGAAATCCTACTATAGAGCCAGGGTTTCAGGCCCTGCTCAAACCTACGAGCCTTCCTCTCCTCAGTGTCCACTTGGTGTGGAGCAAACCTTGCCAATTCATTGAAGTTGGTCGCGTACTGGGGAACCGTCATGTCCCCTTATTTAAGTTCTAAGAACTTAATCTCCATCCTCCCTTGAATGTTTGTAGGGAAATAATTCTCGAAGAAAACCTTCTTGAATTGTTCCCATGTTACCGCATCTATTCTAGCCCAACCCTGGTGAGCCTCCCACTAAAAGTTGGCTTCCCCTTTCATTATGTAAGTTGCAAAAGAAGTCTTTTGCGCCTCACCTACATTTGTAATAATAATCACCTTCTCTACTTCTTTCACCCATATCTGGTGTGACACCCCCAAATCCGGGTACATCAATTCCCACATGATTTGGTGTTCACTATTCAAACATCATATGTCTATCTACCCATAATAAATGAAAACATAATTAGATAGAAATAAATCCTCTCCTTAAGGAGTTACATCATCTGAAATAAGTACAAATATCCCAGGTCATACTAACCTTAAATCTTAACTGCAGAAACATAAACAATTAATCGTCTTACACAACATTAATATAAGTCTAAAACAAAAATACATCATCACATAAAACAACAAGTCTTCATCACATGTTAATCGTGCCCTTGCCTTTGCTAGTAGAAGGCTTGTCGGACCTTTCGTTCTTAACTGTAATGTTATTATTACGCAAGAGTGAGCACGATTTCCCACAAGTATAAATATGAAATAACAAAATATAATAACATGCGAGTGAAACAAAGACTTCTGGAATAAAACTCAACTTTTGAATCAAGAATGAATAACAAGAATCAAAAGATTTCTGAAGGTCATAAGACCTTAAACTATGTCCTAGGTTATTAAGGGTTATACTTGAAACCTTTAACAGTCATAAGACTATGGACTCTTCTACTCGTACTTAAGGGGATCAACCCTTAGTACCATACTGTGAGACCCCAGATTTTATCAATAAAGATTTAAATTTTGTCGAAATAATTTTTAATATTATAGTGTGAATTTGAGATAATATTATAGTTGTGGGTAGTATTTATAAATTTTGCAAAGTATGCAAGTGGTTATATTATATTCGATTGGCTCTGGGAATATTAGGTTTAGCGAGGGAATATTCGCATAACTACTCAATCATTGGTGGACCCCACAATGTAATTATTGTCGGATTGAGAAAATGACAAAAATATTTTATTGAAATAACGGCTGGAAGTTTTTACCGTTGATCTTGTTGAACTACTCAGTAGTAAAAGTACGAAGAATACGTGTGGTTGCATAAGTAGCATTACCGGTATTGATTATTGATGCTTATATGAGAAGTCACTCGGTTTGATTCCATTATTGTCACGATTAATAATATGAATTATTATAGCGATAATGACGTTTTGTTTTATTCGTATTATTAACGTAATAAAATGTAAACATCTTTTTTTATAAAAAGCGAATACTTTATTAAAGTTATTCTATAAATAGAATATATTATATTTTATTATGCATAGTGTTGCATAGTATTTTGCATAGTGTTGCATAGTGTTTGCATAGTAAAATATTTTTATATAAATAGAATATATTATATTTTATTTAAAAGATTTTGCTTTAAATATGGACCGTCAGATTAAAGTAAATCAATCTGGACCGTTCATGGATTAATTACTATGCATTCTATTTTCCTATAAATAGAAGCTCATTCCTTCATTATTTTCTTACTTAATTCATGAAACTACAGAGAGAGAAATTATAGAGAGAAGCTATAGAGAGAAAATCTATAGAGAGAAAGAAGAAGAGTATTACGGTACTTCACTACTTTGATATCCAAGTGTCTTTTACTAGAAGGGGTATTATTTGTTGTGCCGTAAGGGATATTATTCGATTTGTATTCATGAAGAGAACTTGAGTTATTCCATTCTTTATTATTCTGTTGGAATAACTCGTATCTGCCAGATAATTCTATACTTGGTGAAATCCCTCCGTTATTCTATTCATTATTATTACATTTGAATAACTTTGTAAAAAAGTGGTATACCCTATACATAACCTCGTATATGCGGCGATACCCTATACTTGGTGAAATCCTTATGTTATTCCATCCTTATTTATTCTCATTGGAATAACTCAGATATCTGCGCTTGGAATCCCCTATACTTGGTGATCTTCTTACATTATTCCATTCTTTATTATTCTCGTTGGAATATCCTCGTCATGTGTTTTACAGGATTCGGTTCCATTGTTTATTATTCCGCATTTATTATTACCGTTGGAATATCCTGTCATGTGTTTTACAGGACCGGTTCCATTGTTTATTATTCAAAGATTTATTATTCATTGGATCATCCCGCTTCGGTGTGAATTTCACCGACCGTTAAGATTATTATTATTTCATTTGAATAACTTGTCATGCAAGCACCGCATGCATGGTGATTTCTTTTGTTATTCCATTCTTTATTATACCCAGTTAGTTAAAACTTTGACTTCTATACTCCATGAAATTAGTAGAATATCCTTGATATTTGCGTTTCATCCAAAGATCTTTTCATGGAAATATTCTTCCGATCATTCTTGAATTTTACTCTACAAAACAAAGATCTTGTTGACAATTTGGACGTTACTTAATTCTCGGATAAAATAATTCTTGAACTTGTTTTATTGAATTATTATGTCATTGTCATCATCCTCATGATATATTATGTTATCTTTGGCTTACGTGCATAGATGAACTTAGTATGATTATGACCGAGGATCATTCGGTATAATCATGGCTTGTTATAAATGATGTGATAAAAGTCCTCGATTGGTCTGTAATGCGTTGATGGATAGTTTTTGGTATGATTATGACCGAGGATGATTCTAAGTATAGTCATGACCATTGATAATTTGATGAAAATCCTTGGCCGTAGATGTGGATGATTAGATGTGGTGGTTTATTTATTGTCGAGTCTCAAATGATAAAAATTGATGAAAACATTTTAAAACCTAAAAGATAGTAGATTTTATTCTCTACTTGACTCTTTTAATGGATTGCATATTCATTGCAGCTTAAATTGGTTGTCTATTGTATTTTATCGGTTTAACATTTGTTAAAGGCTAATGATAATTTATTCTCGCATTATCTTAGTCATAATATTTCTTCTTTGGGCTAGTTGAGCTCATCCTTTCTTTCCTTTGTTCTCTTGAAATGAGAACATATTTGGGACTTAGTCGAGAAAGCGGAGTAATGGTCGAGAGGATAGCATTAGTAGTCCTCACTATTCTCGTGAAATAGTGTGATAATAGTTGTAATGAGGACTCCTTTTGAGTTTGTATAATATCTAGTAGACGATATTTGTATTCAAACTCACGATTTATGTCGTATTGTATACCTACGCTTATATTAGTAAGTTGTATTTGAGTTTATGTACCATGTAAGTGGCGACCCAAGATGGGTGGCGTATACCTAATTTTGGGGCGCCACGGTTGGTATCGAGCTTAGGGATATGATCCCTGGCTGAGATATGAGATAAGAACTAGGAGGGGAGAGACGGGGAATTCCTTCGCTAGTATGACCTACCTAAATTTATTTGGTATTTAATTGGTCGGTTAGAGTATATGGATAATATGTGATATGTTAATTAACCCTTGTTTTTCGGCGGTGTTTGAGAATGGCATCCGAAAATGTTGAGATAAGCAATGAAGCACATGAGAGTGTTGATTCATTTCAAATAAAGCAGTAACGACCAACAACACGATAATAATCATCTTTGGTGCAACCAAGAATCGTAATAATGATAACCATCGTGGGGAAATTATCATGCCAAGAATGGTAACCACTTGATTGGTAATCATGGGAAAGATAATAGAAGTGGAAATTGCAAGAAGAGAAGGTCATTTAGCCCAATTTTGTTGTGCACCAAAGTCAAGTCTAGCCGAGACGGTGGCACCAAAGGTGGATATGGATAAAACAAAAGTCGGTGGTTTCGGGAAGAGCGTTTTTCGTGACTTCTCAAAAGTGGGTAACGAGCAACGGTTAGCACGGGTTAGTTAATTATAAATTTCTTGAAGTCTATACCTTATTAGATACCCGGTTCTACCCATTCTTTTATCTCTCTTGCTTGCGCTCAACGCTTAAATTTGACTCAGGAGAAGTTAGACTTTGACTTATTGGTTGAAACTTCGTTAGTAGGAGCCTTCGTTATCGCTTACTATTTTTAAATCTTGTTTGATTCAAATAAACACTTTCACATTTACCGTCGATCTTATCTTTTGAAAATACTTGCCTTTGATGTGATTTTAGGAATCAATTGGTTAACTACTCATCATGCTTTTCGTAAGGTTGTTAGCTTTTATATTCATAACCAACTTTATATCTAATTCAAAGTAACCAAACCCTAAAGTTAATTCTTTGTTATATCAAGCCATAAGTAAAGAGCCCGATCCTTTCGTTGTTAACTTCCTTGTGTGGAATGCACCGCCGGACTTTTTTCGTGGGCGACGTCGTGGATGAAGATGGCAAGTTGATAGGTATCATTGTGAGGTGCTATCCAAAGTTAAGGGATAAAAGTCACAGTTGGTATTAATGTGACGACTTATTCAAGTCTTGGAGGAGAGTAATGATTTTGAATGATATTTCTATCATTAATAAATTTCTTGGACGTATTCTTGAAGATTTCCTAGCCTACCCTAGAGCCCGAAATCGAATTTCAGATTGACCCCAAAGACAAAACCCATTTCTTAAACCCTCAAATATTTCTTCAACTAAAATGAACAGTTTACGTGGTTTATGATGAAAGTCATAATAAAAGCATTGGACTAATGAAAATCATGGGTATTCGTAGTATTAGTAAGTGTTATGATGAGTTATGTTGGTTAGTATGTGAAAACATGAAAGTTTCTTAGAAATCACAAAGAGTTGAAAATCAGATTTTGGTGAAAAACGTAACATGAAATTCAATTGACCAAATCTCTTATTATATTTTGAATTTTTGAGTGTGGTCGTGATACTAATGAGTACACGATTATCTTTGGCCGTAATGCATGGATAATTTGTGGTCGTGATACTAATGAATACATGATTATCTTTGGTCGTAGTGCATGGATAATTTGTGGTCGTGATACTAATGAATACACGATTATCTTTGGCCGTAGTGCATGGATAATTTATGGTCGTTATACTAATGAATACACGATTATCTTTAGCCGTAGTGCATGGATAATTTGTGGTCGTGATACTAATGAATACACGATTATCTTTGGCCGTAGTGCATGGATAATTTGTGGTCGTGATACTAATGAATACACGATTATCTTTGTCAGTAGTGCATGGATAATTTGTGGTCGTGATACTAATGAATACACGATTATCTTTGGCCGTAGTGCATGGATAATTCGTGGTCGTGATACTAATGAATATCCTTGGCCTGTAGTGCAGGGATGATTCTATGATATGGATTAATTATTGAGCTGAGTCTCAGCAATGAAATATTAATTCATGGATGTGGTAAAAGTCATCTTTGGCCGTAGTGCATTGATAGACTTGTTATGATTATGACCACAGATTATTCGGTATAATCACGATCAGTAATTGAAAACACGAATATCCTTACCAAAGAAGTGCATGGATAATTCATGGTTGTGATACTATTAAGTCGAGTCTCAAGATTATTGGTTTTCTGAGTTATATATCTTTGGCTGTAGAAAGCAAAAGATGAATTATTAATAAATATCTTTGGCCTGTAGTGCAAAGATGAATTGTTAATGAATATCTTTGGCTGGATTGCAAAGATGAACTTAATATTTTCAACGATAAAGGTATTCAAGGTATCCTCACCTCTTTATCATACTACAGTACGTATCCTAATTTCGAGGGCTTAAATTCCATAAGGAGGGGAGATTGAGACCCCTTATTTTATCAATAAAGATTTAAATTTTGTCGAAATAATTTTTAATATTATAGTGTGAATTTGAGATAATATTATAGTTGTGGGTAGTATTTATAAATTTTGCAAAGTATGCAAGTGGTTATATTATATTCGATTGGTCGGGAAATATTCGGTTTAGCAGGGAATATTCGTACAACGGCTCAATCATTGGTGGACCCCACAACAGAATTATTGTCGGATTGAGAAAACGAAAAAATATTTTATTGAAATAACGGCGGAAGTTTTACCGTTGATACTGTTGAACTACTCGGTAGTAAAAGTACAGTAATACGTGTGGTTGCATAGTAGCACACGGTATTGATTATTGATGCTTATGTGAGAAGTCACTCAGTTTGATTCCATTATTGTCGATTAATAATATGAATTATTATAGCGATAATGACGTTTTGTTTTATTCGTATTATTAACGTAATAAAAGCGAAACATCTTTTATATAAAATGTAATACTTTATTAAAGTTATTCTATAAATAGAATATATTATATTTTATTATGCATAGTGTTGCATAGTGTTTTGCATAGTGTTGCATAGTGTTTGCATATTAAAATGTTTTTATATAAATAGAATATATTATATTTTATTTAAAAGATTTTGCTTTAAATATGGACCGTCGATTAAAGTAAATCAATCGGACCGCTCATGGATTAATTACTATGCATTCTATTTTCCTATAAATAGAAGCTCATTCCTTCATTATTTTCTTATTTAATTCATTGAAACTCTAGAGAGAGAAATTATAGAGAGAAGCTATAGAGAGAAAATCTATAGAGAGAGAAAGAAGAAGAGTATTCGGTACTTCACTACTTTGATATCCAAAGGTGTCTTTTACTAGAAGGGGTATTATTTGTTGTAATCGTAAGGGATATTATTCGTTTGTATTCATGAAGAGAACTTTGGTTATTCCATTCTTTATTATTCATTGGAATAACTCGTATCACGCCAGATACCCTATACTTGGTGAAATCCTCTCGTTATTCTATTCATTATTATTACATTGGAATAACTCCGTAAAAGTGGTATACCCTATACATAACCCGATATATGCAGATACCCTATACTTGGTGAAATCCTTATGTTATTCCATCCTTATTTATTCTCATTGGAATAACTTTGATACGCGAATCCCTATACTTGGTGATCTTCTTACGTTATTCCATTCTTTATTATTACATTTGGAATATCCTGCTCGTGTGTTTTACACGGACCGGTTCCATTGTTTATTATTTCGCATTTATTATTCTCATTGGAATATCCCGCTCGTGTGTTTTACACCGGACCGGTTCCATTGTTTATTATTCAAGATTTATTATTCGTTGGATCATCCTGTCGATGTGAATTTCACCCGATTCGTTCCGTTATTATTATTCCGTTGGAATAACCGCCTACGCCAAGCACCGTATGCATGGTGATTTCTTTTGTTATTCCATTCTTTATTATACCTAGTTGGTTAAAATTTTGACTTCTATACTCCATGAAATTAGTAGAATATCCTTGATATTTGCGTTTCATCCAAAGATCTTTCATGGAAATATTCTTCCGATCATTCTTGAATTTTACTCTACAAAACAAAGTATCTTGTTGACAATTTGGACGTTACTAATTCTCGGATAAAATAATTTTGAACTTGTTTTATTGAATTATTATGTCATTGTCATCATCCTCATGATATATTATGTTATCTTTGGCTTACGTGCATAGATGAACTTAGTATGATTATGACCGAGGATCATTCTAAGTATAATCATGGCTTGTTTAAATGATGTGATAAAAGTCCTCGGTATTCGTAATGCAAATGATGGATAGTTTTTGGTATGATTATGACCGAGGATGATTCGGTATAGTCATGACCATTGATAATTTGATGAAAATCCTTGACCGTGTAGTACGGGGATGATTAGATGTGGTGGTTTATTTATTGTCGAGTCTCAAATGATAAAAATTGATGAAAACATTTTAAAACCTAAAAGATAGTAGATTTTATTCTCTACTTGACTCTTTTAACGGATTGCATATTCACCGCAGCTTAAATTGGTTGTCTATTGTATTTTATCGTTTAACACTGTTAAAGGTGATGATAATTTATTTCGCATTATCTTAGTCATAATATTTCTTCGGGCTAGTTGAGCTCACCCTTTCTTTCACCGTTCTCTCTTGAAATGAGAACATAGTGGGACGAGTCCTGGAGCGGAGTAATGGTCCGGAGGATAGCATTAGTAGTCCTCACTATTCGTGAAATAGTGTGATAATAGTTGTAATGAGGACTCCTTTTGAGTTTGTATAATATCTAGTAGACGATATTTGTATTCAAACTCACGCTTTATGTCGATTGCATACCTACGCTTATATTAGTAAGTTGTATTTGAGTTTATGTACCATGTAAGTGGCGACCCAAGATGGGTGACGTATACCTAATTTTGGGGGCGTCACACATACTGTGCACAATATCTTAACGCTAACGTATAAGAAATCCCTATATAGGGTTATTCATCTCAATTTGACATTAGAGTCTGCACCAAAGGAAGTTTTGTTTGGATAATTCAATAAGGGTTCTGAAATTTAGAACGTTCATCAACTATGGACTAGTCGAATCAATAAGGGTTCACTAGTCTAACAAGGTTCAACAATAACTGATATTAAATTAAATAACAATCTCAAGAGGTATACAATAAAACAAGTATTGTATAACAAAATCATACTTTAAAAAGATTAATAATTTTTAATATAGCAAATTGAACTTGATTAATAATAACGAGAATTTTCCTGATGTAAATTTATAAACTTGAATAATAATAACAAGTAGGGTTAAGAAACTTGCCTTGTGCGTAGATTACACGCTAATTATACTCGTTCCTCGATTTAATCCTACATACCATTCATATTCGCAATACCAGTCAATTATAATGTAACTATTCATCACAAGTTCGTTATTTTCATCTAACTCGGATTATGACTATACTTAGTCCAATTACCACACTTATTGTTAAATAATTTTACACTTAACGAACAATAAGTTTACTATGCGTTTAATCATTCAATCCACACGTAACTTTGTTATTGACATGTTAATAACTTATTTTAACAACTCGTTATACTTCTAACATACTTTTATGTTCATTAGGTTAGGTTACTATCACATTTCTGACTTGAACAATTTAAAATTTTCATTTCTAAACAATCTGCAAAGTGGCGCCATGGTACACCGATTGGGTTAATCCTCGAGCAGTCACGGCCTGGTAATGTGGCTTGGCCTTTGAGTGCCGCTGGCATGGGCCTTAAGGCATAGAACTGGCGCCCAATTCAAGAAAATTGCAGAACATTGCCCAAACCTCCAATTAATTTATTTTTACATGAATTTAGACATACCCAAACACTATAATACACATATAACTACTACTCAACCCTTCTAGTATGATTTTAACAAGTTAAAATACATAATTAACAAAATCAACACATGTAATTTTACTGTTCTTGATGTTCTTGAAAGTTTTTGAATACAAAACATAAAAATCAACACTACGGGTTTGTTATAACACCGAATCTGTTCATTCGAATTTTGATTCCTTCATTTTAATATACATAATCATATACAATGTAAATTTATGATACAACATATGATTTAACACATAAAAATCACGTGTAAGGGCCATATGACCATATTTTATACTCTGCAACTTCAAGAAACTATATACGACAGATTTCTATGAATTTGATGTTATGAAAACATACAAGATATAGTAAAACATGTTATGATAACATATTAACATGCATATACACCTAATCATTACTTTTTTTTCAATTACAGAGCTTTTACAGAATTTGAAAACCATTTTCATAAAAATATAACAACATAATTTGAAATTGGTTAAAGGAATTACCCATAGTATAGATTAGTAGAGATGATCCTTGATGATCCTTTCTTAGATACTTGTTTGATCACACACTCACAATTTCCCTCAAAATTTCTTAATTCTCTCTGATTTTCCTTTTCTAGACTTAGCCAAATGAAAGAAGAAGACGACGTATTAAATTTATAAAAAGAACTGAGTGCAGTTGTGGTGGTCAGTTAACCAATCATGGGTTAACTGCTCTCATCCTCCCCTAAGGCCTTGTTTGGTCATTCTTAAAACTCAAACCCATTTATTTTGATAAACTTCTTATATTATAATTTAATAATGTCACACCCCTTTAAAAAATAAATCAAATATTTAATTTAAACAAAATATAATAATTTATCATTAATTCACATAGTCATATAATTAATTTTCTCATTTATTAATTATGTCGAATTATTAATTTTCTCATTAATTATTAATTTAAATAAAATAATATTAGGCTTATTAAATATTTCTTTTAATTCAATAAACTCACATAATTATATACTTTGAATAATAAAATTCTCCACATTATTTTAATAAATATAACACATATAATTAAATTAATCTATCACAACTTCATCAATTAATTATTTAATCAAATAATTAAATCATCAAAAAATATTTATTTAATTTAATAAATATTAAAATTAAATTACAAAATCTCATTCGTCACATCTGGGCCTCTATTGGGTCCGTCGTTCCTTTGAACTCCGGCGAACCTACGCTTTTAAAACTCTTTAAAGGTAGTCGTTTTGGCTACCCTTGGTCCCGCGGGTACTCTATCCCCGATTTGGTTAAATGCAACCGTTAATAAATTAGCGAACTCTTGTATAGGGTTATTCTTGTTAGAGTTTATGTCCTAGAGGCCAATTATTTGATATAATTGCTTAACATTTTGATATTATATTTGATTGAATAAATGAATAATTTTATTATGGTTCTATTTATTGTGTTATATAAAAGTTCACATAATAAAATTCCTTAGAATAGTGATACAAATTATATAGTTTCAAGTATGTGACTTGAACATGAGATTATATAATTACAATTAGTATCATTGTTCTTAAATGTTCCTAGTCGAGTATCATTGTTGATGGGACAATAATGATGTATTGAGACTAGTATGTGGATTGACTGATGACCAAATCTCATTGGTCATAAATATATGAGATATTAAGTCAATGCATATGTACGTGTTAGAGAACGATGTACTGGATAGACCTACCATGAGAATTCTATGTGGAGCATTATGCGAAGTGTCATGAGCGATTCTCATAGTGACAATGATGTAATGGTCCTCCGACCTGAAATCACTATATTACTACATGAGAATTTTTGTACTTTGATATCATCAAAGGTCACCTTTAATAGGGGTGGACTATAAAGGTGATTATTGGGTACATCATGAATCGTGTGAGGAATATGAGTGATCTAGATGGAATTTAACCCTCCTATTTATTAGGGGTGATATCCATAGGCCTCTTAATTGAGTAGGACTACGAATTGCATTGCCATGCTCAAATAGTGATTTTTTTCATATAGTCTACTCATTGATCAAGAAAAACTCAGATTAAATTATGAAGAGTATGACACATTCCATGACTCGAGTTTAATCTAGGATATTAAGGTTAAAAGGATTAAATTGCATTGAAATATTGGTCACGAAAAGGTTGCATCGAATCATCGATCTTATTATTACTTGGGTAGCAGTGATGCATTACTAGATGTCGCTCATTGTTTATAATTTTATAATATGATTTTAAAATTATTGCCAACGTAATAATAACCTATAGGGTCACACTCAAAGAACGTAATTAAAAGGGAATTAATTTAAATTGTAAAGATTTAAATATGTCAATATGATTGATAGAATTTAAATTACGAATTTAAATTAATAGGATAATTTATACATAGGTATATTAATTAAGTAAGACTTAATTAAGATATATACATATATAAATTTGGATTTTATTAAATTAGGGTTTTTGATTAATTCCTATTAACTACTATATATATGATATATAGCAGCCATTTTAGGTAACGATTCATTAACTAAAAAACCCTAGCCGCTCTTAGAGAGAGACTAGAGAGAAACAGTTCCGAAATTCCTCATCCCTGGTTGCTAGTACCACAGTTCCTTTTACTGCAGATCGCACGACAGTTCGCAGCAGAGCGTTCGTGTGGATACCGTAGAGATGCAGTTCGTTTGAATTGCGTTAGAGATTCGACCGCATCGTTTCTAGCTTTCTTAATCGGTATAATTTCTAACCACTGAATTAATTGTTTTTCTTATGGATCCTGTTTAGGGATTTAAAATTGCTTTAAATTGTTCTATTTTTGCTGTACATTTCTGTGTCGAAATCCTTCAATTCTGACTCCCTTGGTTATCATTATGTGATTTCACTTCCTAATTACGCTGTCTTCTCCTTGGCGGCATTTTCTGATTAAATAAATAAAATTTCATTATTATCTATTTACTTACTTAGTTATTATTCGCCAAACAACAACTCATACCATAAGAAAGCATATTAAATGAAAACTTCTTTATATTTATATGCTTCTTCATAGTTGGAAACTATTTACAATTTGCGTTCATAGCCAAAAGCTATTACATTTCTATCCAGCAATTGAACTTCACAAAAGTCGGGACTTACGAAAAGACTACCCTTTTATACAAAAGAGGGTTTTATGTCACTACACACATATTTATAACTCTAGCATTCTAATAATGCATAACCGCGTCCTCGTGTTTTTCATTCTCAATACTCGCTACAATATCCCGACTAATAGTATGTCGAGTTTGTCCCGACTCAATGGAATAACAAGTAATTTTTAGCTTGAAATCCTTATGAGTACTCTCATGGATGTAAGACATCCACGCTATCTTCTAGTCTTTCTCAACCAGTTTCTTACTAAGCTCATCGGCCTCTTCCTTATAGTCCCTAGCATTCTCTATCATAAGCACCTTTTTATCGTGCTCTGACTCAAAATCTGCTTCTACAGACACTTTAGCTTCATGGAGATAACTAATCTCTTCATTCTGGTTTTGCAAAACTGTACTTAGTTGCATATTCTTGTCAAGCACTGCCTGATACAATGCACTCATTGCATCTGGAGGTGATGAATCTTGTGTAGGTACCACCGTATTAACCATTTTTACCTCCATTTCTTCCTCCTCATCGATCATCATATTAAGGTATGATGCTACATCTATATCTCCCTCGGAGTAGTTCTCCTCAGAAAAGTACTCCTCTAGCTTCAACTCTTCTAAAATCACTAATGGTACCTCCGTCACTGGCATGGGTACAAGCTCTACTCTGTTCAAAGTTTCTTCGCTCATCAAGTGTATATCTCTATACATCAAGCTCTCTATCAATATCTACAATAACACATAACATGTTGATTAGTACATAATACACAATAGTATAAGCACAAATCACATTTAATATATTTAGGGTTAATTTCCATCTTTTAAATCTTTCGGTACTGAGTTTTCCTCAATACCTTATTAACTCAGTCAACTTAAGTAAAGCTCAAGTTTACTTCCTTCAGACTTTTCCTTCCTTTACGAGGTTATTAGCCTAAGGTTCTCCCCCCCTTAAGTTTTATAACCTAACGCTTTGATACCAACCCGTGGTGCCACCAAATTTGGGTTTCTTCTAACCCGATAGATGGTGCTACACGGTAATCATAACTGTACATTCATTCTATTGAAACAACATCAAAATGTATGTATCAATGACATTCTTATTACATTAATAATATTACATCTTGTTCCCAGATTCTGAAACCATTACATTCTTTATTCATCATAATATAATACATACACTTACTAGTTTATTACAAGATAAACTAATCATTCATCTTTGGCTTGCCTTTACCTCTACTGGAACCCTCAGTTCGCTCGACCTTAGCTGCAATCATATAATTCAAGCAAGAAGTGAGCATAACTAGCTCAACAAGTCTAAAAATATATTATATAGATACCACTTCGTGAATCATATGATTATTCTTCAAAAACTGAACAATAGTTCAAAAGTACTATAAAACATTGACTAGCACTTCTCATCTCATAAAACAATTCTGAAGTACATATAGTAGTTTAGAAATTCTGAGTAGGTCTATAGACCATGAACATTCTCTTTATCTTTTATTCATGAAAAGGACAACCCGACACTAATTCCGTAAGTCCGACATATCTTACGAGCACATCTAGGTGATCAGCCTATAGTACTCTATGTTGATCAACACTCATCCGTTAAACGTATTTACGTTTAAGTTTTGGCAACCTCGCGTGCCCATCGAATAATCAATATAAATACATTTGTTTATTCATACTCAGGCTTACCTTGAATCCGTACCAAACCAATTGGCATAGGTTAGCGTTATCAATTCTATATTGAGAGACTTGTAAATAAATCAATCAATCTTTCAAGAATAGTCTAGCAGAGTTAAAACTGGCATCGACCCTTTCTTTAAAACCATTCATGCATCTCATAACATGAATCACAGAAAACATGGCTAACATGAAGGTTAGACAAGTGATAAGAAAACTTGCCTTTAGCGTCTGCTACAGTACAAAATACTTTTCCTTTGAGTCTTTACGGTCTCTACAACACATAACCACATAACATACCACATTAGGTCATGAATAATCATATATGGTTCCTAATGAATCTTACCCTTCTTCTCAATCTAATCATGTATTAGATTTGTTATTATTGGTTTCGGCTTGCCGTTTACATCATTCTTACCAACTTCTTTCTCTTCTATGTCTTAAGTGAATTTACTTCATTAATAAATGTCAATTCGACTTATTAATCTTACTTATTTCTTACTAACGTTCTTACGTTTATTAATCAAAACTCGATCGTCATTGGTTAAGTATACTTATTGCATATCGTTCACGTTCACGTAATATTCAACAACTTTTAGTTGTAACTCTCAATGCTATAGTCATCATCAAAGATGCTACTTTAAGTTAATTAATTCATTATCAATCAACTATCTTCTAATTCATATACTTAATCGTACTTATTTCATTAACAAACTTGTTTCAAGTATTTATCTGCCCTTACGACTTATTATCGTTCATCGTTTCTGTATTAATAACTTACGTTCATTTAATCTTTCCTTCAACCTTTAGTCGTTAGCTTAAGGTTTTCAACATCTTAATTAATTTTACTTTAGGTTTAGCATGGATATAATTTACCATCTTCCTCTTTACATTCAAAAACATTCCCTCTATGCTTCACTTAGTGTTGGCACTGTGGCGCCAACTTTTCTTCTTGGACTGGCGCCGCGGCGTGAGTCTCCAGTGACTAAGGCCCGAGCACGGCGTTGCTGCGCCATCTCCTTCTATACCATCCGCACTGCGGCACCACTCTTGGCGTTGCAGTGCCACTTACTGTGCTTTGACTGGCGCTGCGCACCAGACCTCAGCACCAGATAATTTTGACAGTTTTTCTACATTGCGAACTTACCGAACTCCAAATTTGATCATTTTAAGTCTGAATTGGCTCGTTCAAAAGCCATTAGCTCGCAAATTACATACTCTACGTGTTCATGCAAGAATTTTCCATTTTCGAATCTGTTAACTCAAAATTCACCTATTAGTTCATTTTAACGAAAACGATAAACGTTCGTGAACGTTCAACGCTTGTTTCTTCGTTCTAAGTCAAAATTTGGTCATTTTTGAGTTCGCAACTCTAGAGTGCCAAATGAGACTATTCTCCATCGAAAACTAACGTTTCCGAGCTCAAAGTCAAATTTTAACTTCCATTCCGAGAATTTCACGATTTCAACGATTAACATCTAATCTCGTGGATTTCGCCATAACTTCGTTACTTGAGATTTTTAAACCGTTTCAAATGGATTCAATCCATCTTACTAACATCTTAACATATATATTTCATTAACGTATATCCATGATAAGTTCTTACTTGTTCTTCATAAGTTTATAACTTATACGATTACAAATTTCTTATTCATGACTTATTAAAGCTTAAGTCCTTTGATTAATCATTCTTACATCTTCTGAGCATACAAGTCCTACCACTACCCATTTCTCCAACAACTGAAGAGAAAAAGATTCATGGTTTAGGATCTTACCCTTGAAGATCACTTGATTAAGCTTTGTTCTTCTTTGTAATGCCAGAGAAAATCGGAGTTTTAATGAATTAAAATTTTATTTTGATTATGTGGGTTAAATGAATTTAATTGATTAATTATGTGAGTAAGATATTTGAAGGTCGTTCTATGACCTAGAATGTGTGGATGTGGTTAGTATTCTGGCTATGTGCAAGGATTAATTGTTTTGAATTATCAAGATGAAAATAAAGGTTTTTTGAGAATTTTCCCGTAAAAACACTATTCATCTGATTTCACTTGGAGCTTAGGTTTGGAATTCCAAGAAATGCGTAATGATAGAATATGAAGATGTAATGGAATATCGAATAATATTTCAGTTATGACAAATGAAGTTTTCACCTGCAGACTTAAAACCTAAGGGTTAGTGAAAGAGATTTCCAAAGGGAAATGAAATGCGTATAATCATTTCGGTTATTAAACGTATGATATACGAATATGGTATGAATAATGACGACGATAATACTAATAATATCATATGAATACTAAACGAAAAGAATACGTGAGTTATACGCGTAGAATACGATTAGTTCTTATAGGATTTTGAGTTAAGGACTTTGTACAATCCAATGGGATTTGGTTTAATAACAAGTCCAATAAACTATGGAATTAAGCCCAAGTCAAGGCCCAATGTTAAGTTAAGACATGCCCAATCCAAGAAATCGAACTATGGATCGAACCAGCGGCTCACAAGATGGGTAAAACCCATGGGGCAACCCATGGGAAGACCTAAAGAGGTGTGGGTCGATCACTTGTCCACCAAGTAAAGTGATTACTTGGTGGCTAAGTTGTTGAGGAGGTGGGGAATAGTAAGGAGGTGGCCCTTTGGACAATTTTGCCCTCCATTTGCTTGCCTATAAAAGGAAAGTTTATGTTGGTTATTTTGTGTTTTGTAAACTTTGTCCAACATATATTGAGAGAGAGAAAGAGCTAGAAACAAGTAATTGATCTACTTTGAAGCAAAACAAAAGAAGTTTACCAAGAACGCGAAGAACGAAAAAGGTAATATTTTGTAAACATTAGTCTTCATCCTTTTTTATTTCTTTCTAGTAGAGAATCGTAGATTGGTGGAGCATAACTATTGAGGAGGAATAAGGATGTCTATTAATGATCAAAACATTGATAAGTCATGTTTGAGTAAAAATTATAAGAGTTTACGTAAGTTAAATCCTAAAAATCTTTGAAAGTTAACTTGGTTGTGGATGGACGAATCGAAAGCAATCATAGCTAGGGTATGTGAATTATGCTTGGTTAAGGTATAGATGATGAATCAATGGAGTGTTCCATTTTATTTGGCTTATAAAACACGAGTAACAAAGTTATGGCGAATTTTATGAAAATAGACGTTAAACGTCATAACGTAGAAATCTTGGATTAAGAGTCAAAAGTTGCCGTGTGACTTGAAAACTTCAGTTTCCAATGTCAACACGTGAGATAGGGTATTCAAGAGTTATGGACACAAGAATCGTCGAATTTTGACTTATAACGAAGAAAATGAGTATTGAACGCTCGAAAACGATAAACGAACGCTCAAAATGAACCAAAAGTTGAATTCTGAGTTAACAATTTTGAAAATGTAAAATTCTTACATAAACACTTAGATTATGTAATTTGTGAGTTGTGGGCTTTTGAATGAGCCAATTCGGATGTAAAACGAATATGTTATGAAGACGGGAAGTTCGTTGGAAAAACCAACTGTCAAAACTAACTGAGGCACAAGGGCGGCGCCGCAGCGCCAACCCAGTGTAATTTTGTGACGCCACAACGCCAAGCATGACAGAGAGAAACCATAATCTTCTGGAGTTTCACGCCGCAACGCGAGAGTTAGTGTAAGGACTCAGCCGCAAACCGAGTCCCGCAAAATATCTCGAGAGTGATACCGCAGTATACCACTATAAAAAAAAGGATTGTCGCGCATGATGCTGCAAGTAATGAGAAATAGTTGACCAAGTTAGGTTTTTAATTCTAATTGAAGGTAAACCAATAGTAAGGCATGAATGTACTTAATGTATATGATAGGACTAACTCTAAATCACTTATAAAGTGCTAACTTAGAAAGTTAAGTATGGTTTAACCATAATTAAATGAAGAACGAAAAAGTGTAAGCAAGTAAACCGTGAAAGGTGTTCGATGTTGGTACTTTACCAATGATCACCGAGTGTCGGTTAATAACGTAATAATGTTAACGAGCCATAATGAAGTATAATAAGTCGAATTAACATTATTAATGGAATAAATTCAAGTAAGACATAGAAGAGGAAGAAGTTGGTTAAAGCAATAAACTAAGTTTGTTTGGTAGCAAATTACAGTGTGCTATTTGAATATATCATATAGATCCTGTAAAGATTGAGAACTGTTGAATATTATATTCGAAGACTCGTGAAGGCAAGTTTTCTTAACGCTTGTCTAACCTCCGCGTTAGCCAAGTTTTCTGTGATTCATGATAAGAAATACATGAATTGTTTTACGAAAGGGTCGATGCCAGTTTTAACTCGACTAGGCTAATCTTAAGAGTTAGATTGATTTGTTTACAAGTCTTTCAGTATAGAACTGTTAACGTTATCCTATGCCAACTATTTAGTATGGATGTAAAGGTAAGTTTGTCTAAGAACAAACAAAAGTATTTTCATCGATTATTCGATGGGCACGCGAGGTTGCCAAAAGTTAAACGTAAATATGCTTAACGGAAGAGTGTTGATCAACATGGAGTACTATGGGCTGATCACCTTGAAGTGCTCGTAAGTAATGTCGGATGTACGGCCTTAGTGTCGGATGTCCTTTTCAAGTATGATAACGAAAAGAGTATGTTCATGGTCTTTTGATCGGTTCAGAATTCCTAAACTATTATATATACTTGGGAATCGTTGTTATGAAATGAGAAGTACTAATCAATGTTTCATAGTTCTTCATAGCTATTTGTTCAGTTATGGAAGATAATCATATAATTCTCGATGTGGTATTTATATTATCCTTTGTTAGACTTGCTGAGCTAGTTATGCTCACTTCTTGCTTGAATTATATGATTGCAGCTAAGGCCGAACGAACTGAGAATTCTAAGAGAGATAAACGCAAAACTAAGATGGATAGTTAATTATCCTGTAATAGACTAGTGTATTTGTATGTAATATACTTATGAGTAATGAAGAATGTATTCGGTTTCTAAACCTGGAAAAGGATTTATTACTATTGTAATAAGAATATAGTGAATACAATCATTTTGTTGTTATCTCAATGGAATGACTATATGAATTGTAGTATCATGTAGCACCATCTGTCAGGTTGGAAGATACCCGGATTTGGAGGCGTCACTGGTTGGTATCAAAGCTTTAGGTTATAAAAGTTAAGGGGGGAAGAACCTTAGGCTAATAACCTCGTTAGGAAAGGAAAAGTCTAAAGGAAGTAAATTTGAGCTCAATGAGTCAATAAGGTATTGAGGAAACTCATTACCAAAAGATTTAAAAGATTGAAATTAACCCTAAATGAATTAAATGTGATTTGTGCTTATACTATTGTGTATTATGTACTAATCAACTTGTTATGTGTTATTGTAGATGTCGGTCGATAGCTTGATGTATAGGGATATACATGTGGTGAGCGAGGAGTCCGTGAACAGAGTAGAGCATGTACCTATGCCTGTAGCAGAGATACCGTAAGTGATTCTAGAAGAATCAGAGCCCGATGATTATTTTTCAGAGGAGGACTATTCTGAGGAGACTATGGGATTAGCATCATATCTTAATATGATGATAGATGTGGAGGATGATATAGAGGTAACATCGATTAATACGGTGATGCCTGCATTGGAGTCAACACCTACAGATACGATGAGGGCAATGTATCTCTCGGTACTTGACCGTAATGTGCAACTGCACAATATGGTGCAGAACCAGAAGGAGGAGATCAGTGATCTCTATGAGGCCAAGGAGTCTGCAGAATCAGACTTTGAGATAGAGCATGATGAGAAGATGCTCATGATAGACAAGGCTAAGGATTAGAAGAACGAGGTTGTTGAACTTCGTAAGAAATTGGTTGAGAAAGACCAGATAATAGCACGGATGTCATATATTAATGACAGTGCGCACGAGGATTTCAAGCTAAAAATAGCTTGTTATTCAAATGAGTCAGGACAGACTCGACATACTATAAGTCGAGACATTGTGTTGATTCTAGCCAATGAAAAGCATTAAGATGCGGTTAAGCAATATTAGGAGTTAGAATGGTAAATACTTTTGTGTAGTGACGTAAAACCCTCTTTTGTATAATTAAAGGGTAGTCTTTTTGTAAATCCCAATTTTTGTGAAAGTCAATCGCGGGATATAAATGTAATAGCTTTTGGTTATGGAAAGTAAATTGTAAATAGTCTTGAACTATGAAGAAGCATATTAATATAATGAAATTTTTAATTAACGTGCTTTGTTGTGTATGAGTTATTGTTCAGTTGATTCAGCGACTAATAACTAAGTAAGCAACGCCAAGAAGAAGATAGCGTAATCAAGAGGCAGAATCACATAATGATAATGAAGGGGGTCAAAATAACCCTATGCAAGAGTTCGTTAATTTATTAACGGCTGCACTTAACCAAACCGGGGGTAGAGTACCCGCGGGACCTAGTGTGACGCCCCCAAATTCAGGTACTCGAAACCCGAATTCAGTGCTTCACGATACCATTTCTTTGAGCAGAATAATAATAATGTCATAAAAATCAAACTTAATTTACATATCAGAGTTGTCTAAATCCCAGGTACACGACCTTTAAAACATTTCATTACATGATAGATAATAAATATCGTCATCTTATTTAAGTCTAGCTATTACATAAGATAAGAAAAACTTATTCTGCTAGCTTTCCTTTCCCTTTGTTCTTGCCTGAACCTCCAGGTCGATCATATATGACTGAAAATATTTAAATTAAGCAAGAATGAGAATTTGAGTGCCCAGAAAGTAATAGCAATCAATAAACAATAGTTGAAAGGATTAAATATTTTCTTTGAATGACTCTTCAACAACGAAGCAATAGTTGTGAAGTACTGAAGCAACACTAAACAACATAGCAAATCTTATTTCAAATTTTTGAAACTACGTACTGACTATAAATAGGGAGCAGTCGGTAGACTATGAATATAGTTTTCAGTTTTCAAAAAGGTCAAATAGAACTTCATTTGTAAACCGTCATAACTTATGAGCACGGGGGTGATCAAATTGAATTATGCCTGTGATTGATCAATACTACATACCAGAACGATATTCTCATTCATCATATCCGTCTTAGGCGCACAAAAGTTTTCCCATGTTCAGGATGTTCATACTTAGTCGGGAATCCAAACCAAATAATTCGGTTTGATATCAATAAGGTTCTATCATATTCGAAAGATATTGTAAATTTGTGTCTAGCCGAGATAAATAGCTTAGATGACTTTCAATTAAGATATACATATTTGAAATCAATAAGTATGTGTTAACATGTTCAATAATTATCCAAGTGAGGACACTTGTATAACCAATCTTAGAAATTTACGAACAAAATAAATATATTTGAATCTAATAATAATATTGTACTGATAAACAATGTATAAATAAAGTTCGAGAACTTGCATGAATACAAATATTTGAGTACATAATCAATAGCAATAGAGTTAATAATCTGACACAATGATAATCTAATTCTGAAACTTTCTTACTCGTGTCCATTGTATAAAGTAAAGTAGGGTTCGGATACTTGCCTGGTCTGCTGCTTACACAACTTAGTTCTATCTTTAATTCAACGACCTATCATTTATAAGATTGTTCTATTGATTAAAATAACATATCATAACACATAGTACTGTTAATTACAGTCAATACGTAACCTAATCACATCGTCACATAATTATATTAGTCATTAAGACACAAACAAATACTTATACAGTCAAACTATATAAGTTCAGATCAATTTTGGTAACATTTCGGTGTACCGACGGCTTTATCGGGCAATTATCGAGTTTAAAACTCTATCATATAATTTAATATTATCCTGGATATTTTAAATATCAGTCATATTATTTTTAAAAGACTTATAATAATTTTTAAATAATTATTATAATTTATCTTGATTTTTCAAACTCTAGAATCATTAATAAATGATTTAAATATTAGATAATTTTATTATCATTAATATTTAAATAATAATAAAATATTAATGCAACTATTGCCAAAATATCAAATTTATTTATAATAACTCAAAATATTTTTAAAGTATTAATATTACCCTTAAATGATTTTTAAAACATTTAAAATCATTTTTAAACAATAACCATTAATATTAAAATATTAATGTATTATTCATTAAAATATTCAAAGTCATTTATAATTACTTAAAATATTTTTAAACCATTTATATCCTTTTAAATAATTTTAAATCAATAAAATCATTTATAATCTATTTATTTAATATAATTATTAAATAAATCTAATATCATTAATATTAAATAATTAATGAAATTTACTTTAAAATATTGAAAGTTACATTTTATAAGTTAAAATATTATTAAATACCTTATTATCATTTAAAATGATTTTTAATATAATAAAATCATTTTATTTAATTTATTTAATGAATTTATTAAATAAATAATATTCAAATAATTACTAATATTTATGGAAAATATGCCAAATTATTAAAATTTAATTTTTATGACTTAAAATATTTTTTAAAACTGATTTTATAATTTTCAAAATTTATTTACTATTTTTAAATGATTTTTAGAATTTATTTCTATTTTTAATCATTTTCCGAAAATTAGAAAACTAAAATAATAGAAACCATCGCTATAGGCTATAGCGACACTTTCTGTCGTTGTTGGTGTTCTTGAGCTCAAGAACACTGACAAGGCAGTGTTCAAGGGGATCCCTTTGACCGTCTTTAATTCACAGCCTTAGCATGATCTGGGACATTTTAAACACTGATCATGTAGTAATAAGGTAATACTACATGAATCAACTATCCTACAAGTCAAACAATCATGTATCATGAAGATCTATTCCCTCAAACTCGTTGTCAGAACTTTCTGGGTTTTCTGGGTTACCCAGAAACCCAGTCAGCTTCGAGTAGGAAGTTTCTAGCTCCATTTAATCTAGGTTCCGGTTGATGTTATGGTAGTTTAATGGGTCCAACATGTAGTCTACAGGACAAGGTACAATTAACATTCATCATGTCAGTCAAAATACGACTGAAATCACAATATACCATTCGGTCAAAGCTTGTCAGAAATAACATGCATACGTTTTTTGGGTTACCTAGAAAACGGAAATCATGTTCATCCTACCTACTTTGAAAAGTCACCATGATCTATCTATTTGATGCTTAGGTGGTATAAAGGCATGAATTAGTAGTACCTACAACATACTACAATTATCATACAACAACAAGAACAACAGAACAAACAACTAAAAGATCCAGACGCTTGAATCCGTTGTCAGACCTTTCTGGGCAATTTCTGGGTTACCCAGAAACGCCCAGTCATGGCCGGTCAACGGCCTTTGACCAACAATAACATGAAATCTGTGCATGATCTAAGCATTCTTTCAAGTCCAAATTAAAGTCCTTCTAGCATACTACATGTTCAAAAATTAAACAACAAAAGTGATAACTAGATAAGGATCTATGTGGTCTGACATTCGTTTGTCAGCCCACTTTTGAAAAATTCCCAGATTTTGTAAAAACTTAGATTCGAGCATATAAATGTTATGGATTCACTATTTTGTAACCCATATCACTGATTCACACCTAATATAACATATTTAAACATTTAAACATAACATCTAACATAGCATACAAAAATGAAAATTTGGTATAGGTTTATACCTTTCTATGATCAATTCTTGAATCTGACTTTCTGATTTGATATAAGTGATAGCGGGGCTTGTTTTGTGACTGATCTAGCAAGGTAATTTCGGAGGTTTTGAGTTGAGAGAGTCTTGGTTGAGTATTGGTAGCAAAATGAGCAAGTTAGTAATCTTTCTCTCTATTTGATCTTATATAATGACATAGATGCAATGCACTTGGATGTGAAAATGGCTGATTTGTATGGTTTATAGGCACATGGCTAGGTTGGGTTGGTCACCAACTAAAGTTATGGCAACCTATACAAGTTATCTATTAAAATAATGCAAAAGGCAATTTGGTCATTTGGTTTTTACTTTTAATGGCAAAGTTGGCATTTCATTCTAACCCTTAGGGTTTGACCCTTAAGGTTTAACCTTAAGGTTTCATAAGTTTATTATCTAGGATTATGCAATTAGGGCTAACATGGTAATCTTAGTTTCTAAAAATGTGAATTAGGGTTCCCTAATTAAATTAGGTTTACTAATCACCTAGGACTTATAAATTAGGTTTCATATTTACTAATTATCATTAACCTTGCTAAATTAATAATTAGGGTTTACAACTTAGCAATTAGGGTTCTAATTTAGTAATTAGGGTTTCTAAATATTAATTATGGTTTACCTATTTAACATTAAATATAATAATGGTCATTAACTACATAACACATAACTTAACAAATCTTATAGTCCTAGTTGACTTATGTACTATAGTTTATCAGTAATGCTAGGGTTTTGTACTGTTTTACTATAATTGTTCCACACATTAATATTACACACATATCAAACATGTTTATATTACTGAAATATAAATAATATTATACTAATATTCTCATTCCTTATTCAAAATCCAGAATTTGGGGTTTTGAATCCGTACACTACTACAAAACAGTAAATAGACAACGCGAAAAAACGTTGTGGTTTAAGTTAGAAAAACGTCGTGGTTAAGGGTGTCATCTATTTGACACCCTTACACAACGTTTTTTTAGGAAAAAATGTTGTAGATTTGTTTTTCAAAAATTAGCAGATGCTTAAAAACGTTGTAGAAGGTATGATTCCAAAACGTTTTTTGGTTAAAAATATTGTTGTTTAGTATATTAGACAACGTTTATGCACATTTACACAATGTTTTTAAAATGTTGTAGATAAAAAAAGGAAAAAAAAAGGTTGTGGTTCACCTACATTACCAATGCACCTGCAATATGCTAATGCCATGATATATAGCTAAAAGGAGCACAAGGAGTAATGCAACTTCCAACACTTGAATAGAACAACAGTGCTCAAAATCCAATAAAAAGATAATATTTTGTCCAATCCTAAAATTCCAAACCATAATATCAAATTTTAAAAAAACATCCAACAACAATTAAATGATAATGCTATGTTTCACTTGAGCAACGAAATTGCATAACCACTCCAACAAGAATTACACAAATAAGTTAGGCCTAGATGCCTTGTATGTTGTCTTCTGCTTTCTAGTTGGTGGCCTAACCTTCTTAAACACCAATGGGAACTTAATTTTGGAGTTGTGCAACTGCTTGGTGCTCTCCCTCTTGCAGACCTTGGCAGGGATGGTAGCTGTCTAAATGATCTGGATGCGTTGATGCGGACTCGTGGCGTAGAAGCCATCTCGAAGGTGTACATCTGCTCAACAACACCATTCAAAGTGGTGTCACGGTACTCCTTGTACATGTTGTGATATCCAGTCCTACTCTAGTATCGCAGCCAAATGCCGTAGTTCTTGATTGTGGTAGGGTTCTTCTCAAAAATCTACAACAAAAGCAAAAAGTTATCCTTGTTAGAAAAGCATGCAACTAGAAAAACAAAATTTTCAACATATGTGAGGAGAGAACACTGACCCAAATTTATAGAACATAGTGTAGGTGCTACTTAACAAGTACTTTCAAACCATCATCTTGATAAGTCAAGGATCTCACACAATCATGTGCTCTATATATAAATTCAGCACCTACAAGAAGTTTTTTGTTAAGAAATTGAGTTTTGTCCTCTAGAGAACTATCTTTCTTCTAAATTCTCAATTGAAAGGCAAAAATAGAGAAGGATATTGAAGCCACAACAAATAAATAAACGAATCAGAAACTTTATAATTAATGAGTATGACAACACAAGACCACCAGTTAGATATGAAAGCAAAGTTGATAGATTCAGGGCATTTACTCAATACTCGCTACTGAATGAGAATAATCAACCTGATTAAAATTCATTTTTTGGCATACAATTGTAAAATGATTTTGATTCATATATTTAACTTCACCAATCAGCTGGAAACTACTTTATCTTTCTCTATACACAGAAACTCATGACCATGCACATACAAGTATTCTAATAACAAGGCAGGAAAATAATTTCCTTACAACTTACTCCAACTGTTGAGTATGTTAGCCATTGAAATCAAGAACAACCATATAAAATCATTATTTGAAATAATAGTATAAACACTTCTACATTCTACACACTTTATAACCTTAAAAATATAGAGCAGACTGCTATATCCCTTCCCAAACTTCATAATCAGAACCAAAAAATAGACACAAACGCATAACAAACACATAACACCAAAATGATTGGAAGTCAAATAATTTCAGCTTGGTTACCTCTCGAGAGATGAAAATATCTAGAAATCCAAAATCCATATAAGCTTGGTAAGAATAATAGCTGCAGAGTATTAACGAACCTCAACTTCCATATCATAAATAAATAAATAATATATCTTAATTAAGTCAACATATATAGCAGAATATTAATGAGTAAAAATAAGTAGCACATCGACCATTGTTATGAAATAGGCAAGGCCACCAGTTTGTTTTGACCTTATTTGATTTTCTTTATAACTCAGTAGGTAAGGCTTTCTTGATTTGAACAGAAAACGAAAGGAAGAAACACTATGTTTGCAAAAGGAGCAATGATAGATGAATAGAATATCTCAGTTTTGGATAAATAGAATATACAAAATAGAAATAAAATAAATAAAGGTGAGAAACTAACCATGATTGTGCCAGCAGTTGATGTTGCTCTTGCTGTTGCCAACTCTCCTGCATCAAGATGTAACCTTTGGGTAAGATATAAACCAGCTTTCTATTTTCATAATAAGTTGTTCTCCTAGAAAGAACTTACAGAGCATCTTTAAACATAGCAACTTTTCATTACCATCTTTTCAGCACATGTATAAATTATCATATAAGAATTAAGATAATCCTAACTCAATCAACTGAGCTCCTTTTTATATTGAGGATCCAAAGAAAAATAGAAGGGAACTAACAAGTGTTTCAAGTGAAGATGCTCTATTGTAAACAGCTACACCTGCACGTTTCTTTGTTCGCGTTTTGGCTGAGCCAATTTTTTTCCCCAGTGAAGAACATCCCTACAATAGTTGCTTATCAAATGCTATATATAAAAGGACCACCGGTGAATAATATATGCGAATTGGAGTGCTTTCCCATATCTAGAAATTCAGCATATGAAAATATCTCAACATACAAGGACCACTGGTGAATAATATACTGTAATAAAGAACAAACAAAAAACTTACATCCCACACTATTGTTTTCCCATCATACCCAACACTCATAGCAATTCGGGGGTTGAAAGGATGAACATCCAGAATATAGGTCTGCCAAAAGGTACACAAAGTAAAACAACATGATACCAAGTAAAATAAATATCACAACCAAATTAAAAGACAGATTCTGCATAGAGAATAATATTGATCAAGTAAAAGATATTCTCTAGTCAAGTAAGAATTTTATGAACGCAATTATTTAGTCAAAAGATAATAAAACCATAGAACACCACTTACAAGTGCACTGTGACCAGTCAAAGAATGTACCAAGCTACCATCACTAGCATTCCAAACACATATTCTGCAATCTGCAATAGATCAAATAATATATAAAGAATGAAAAAGAGGATTCCGTAAGGACCAAACAATTAAATACAAGATACCGCGCGTCCAATATCAAAGCACCAGCACATGAAAGAACCATTTAATGACCCATACTGTCAGCAATTGAAGATTGCAGTTGGCAAGTTGATAAAATTTGAAGACATAATAGGAAGACCTCTAAGATTTTAACTTCTTATCAAGTAGATATGCCAAGAGATTCAACAGATTAAAAAAGCTTCAAGTCATTTATTATATGGCCACTATAGAGGTGATTAGGCTTCTAATTTCCTTCAACTGATACAACCTAATACATTTATAAACCAAAGGATGTAGATAAGATTGAAGCAATTCTACCTTATTTTTGCCAACATTGGTATGAGTAGCAGTTCCCTCAGCAACCATGTCTGATTCAGCCTCGAATCAACCCTAAGATCCACCACAATACTCTTTCTCTCTAAATCCCATATCTTAATACTGGCCTCTGTGGCAGCACATAACCAATACCTATTTGGGCTAAAACACAAAGCATGAATAATTGAACCAGCATCCAACGAATACAGTTTCTTCCCCTAAGATAAATCCCAGAGCAAAATCACCCCATCTTCCCCCCCACTAGCGCACAGCGACCCATCAGGTGAAACCACAACTGTATTCACATACCCATTGTGACCCGTCAGTGTGGACCTCAGCTTACAGTTGGTCAAATTCTAGATTTTAACTCTTTTGTCCCACAAAGTAGAGACGATAGTCGGCTGGATCGTGTTCGGGCTGAACAGCACGCAGCAGACCCAGTCGTTATGGGCATCGCCGTCCTGGATGGTGTACTTTCATTCGCCTAAAGTGTTCCATAGTTTGATCGAACGGTCACGGGATGCAGACACAATCTGACGGTTGTCGATGGAGAATACAACAGAAAGAACGTCTTTGGTGTAGCCGACAAATCGGAAGGCGGTAACACCAGTGCTGAGGTCCCAAAGGCGGAGCTCGCCGTCCCAGGATTCGGAGAGGGCGAACTAACCGTCAGATAAGAGGACGATGTCTTGCACGAAGTGGGAGTGGCCTTCCAAACGACGTACAACGACCCCTTAGGTTTTATCCTCCTTTGGGTACCTGTGATAATCGACGAGGGTCCATTGAAAAGTGAAGGGTGGAGCAGAGGATTTAGGGTTTAAGGTATTAGTGGTGGTAAAATTAGCAAGGGGAGGGTGTAGATTGAGATTTGGGAGAGCTGGTTCAGTTGTTTAAAGGCTGGGAGGAGGGGCACTACAAAAATATCGCCTATTTCCGACCGACGTATCCTCAACGGATTAAATTCGGTCAAAATAGGATTATGTCTGAGGGAATAATGTGTCAGATATAAGTCCCTTGGAAATACATTAATTAGGACGGAATTCAGTCTAGCTTAGTCCTCCCCAGTTGGCGCCAAGTTTGGCGCCACCGCGAAAAATAATTTCGACGAAAAAACATTAATTTCGAGAGACTTTTCATCGAACTTAAACTATTTCCGAGAGACATGTCCGACGGACATTCCGTCGGAGATAAAAATAAAAACATTTCACCTTCTGCCTTTTTATTTCAGACGCTCGTTTTATTTCTCTCTCTCACTCCTCCTCGATCTCATCCTCACTGCCCCCACCCTCTCTCATTCTCTCAGTCTCAGTTGATCTCCTTCCTCCCACATTGGTTCCCCCCTAGTACTCTTCTTCCTCTCTCTCCTCCCCTCCCCACCCCACCCCCACCCCACCCATCCATCCACCACCACCCCCGCCACCGCCACCCCTTTTCCCCTGCCACCGTATGTTTGCCTCTCTCTTTATCTCTCTCTTCACCACTCTCTGCACTCAGCCCCACTGTCCGCCACCCTTCCACACAGCCCCACTCCCGGCCACCCTCCCTTACGCAGTCGACGTCGACGATGCGTTCTGGTCGGGTTGGACTCTACTTTCTCCTTCTCCTCCTTTAACCGATTTTCAAACTAGCTAAGGCCTAAGGTTAGTAATGGTTTATTTGTATAATTAGGTATAATTTCCTGCCCAATATTGTGCCTATTACACTGAAATTGGTACTATATATATATCTATTGATGATAATTACTGCTACTATATATATTTCGGATTCATTGCTGAAATTGGGACTTAAGTGTTCTGCCGAAATGGGTTATTTGTGTTCTGCCGAAATGGGTTATATCTATTTGTGTTCTGCTGAAATTATAAGGGTTATTATTTGTGTTAATTGCCTAACTGTTGTGAAAATTGGGTAGCCGAAATTGTGTTATGCCTAACTGTTATGCAAACTGCTGTACAAATTGGGATTGCAACTTATGTTGCAGCTTCTGTTTAGTGTATAACATCTGGTAAATGTTTCAATCTTGATATATTTGTTATTAATCTTGATATATTTGTTATTTACGACTGAATTTATGACAAAAAATTACATTTAATTATGAAATTGCAGACTTGTATTTATCAGATTAGTAATTAGTTTCCCAATATTAAGAAATCATTAACTAAGTGCCATTTACTTAGTTTCTTACTACTAAAATAAAATAAAGTAAATATAATTTAATTTAGTTTATTAAATAAAATAAATTTAGTTTATTAAATAAAATACAATTCAATAAAAATAAAATTAAATAAAAATAATAAAATAAAATAAATTTAATTTAATTTAAATAATCTAAATTAAATTAAATTAAATTTAAAATAAATTTAATTTAATTTAATAAAAAACATTAAAAATTATATAATATATATATATATAATACAAAATAAAATAAAAAGTAATAAAAAATTTAATTTAATTCAGTTTAATAAATAAAATAAAATAAAATATATAAGTAGTCTCTATAGATTCCAAATAAAAAATTTCATAAACTAAGTACCACTTACTTAGTTTATCATCATTGGCAAAATAGCAGTTTATAGCTAGAAGTGAATGTCGAACAGTAGTCTCTATCGATTCCAAATAACAATTCTCATAAACTAAGTACCATTTACTTAGTTTATCATCATTGGCAAAATAAACTAAGAATAGCTAGAAGTGAATGTCGAACAGTAGTCTCTTAAGATTCCAAATAATTAACAATTCTCATAAACTAAGTACCACTTACTTAGTTTTATCATTGGCAAAATAAACTAAGTAGCATTTGCTTAGTTTGCCACAATTTTCAATATATAAATGTAATAATACTCTCCCTACATATATATATACTCTTTCTCAGATGCGAGGTTTGGACATAGTTATTGCAGCCTAAATAGTACTCAATGGTTCCTCAAGAACAATAAAAAAAAAGGGGGGGTAGTTTCTATTTGTGTCCTATACTCGAATAATAAAGGTAATTGAATTTATCAGACATTTTCATCGTTTCATCATATCAGATGACAACATCCGAAGTAGTGCGGTGAAGTTGTTGAACTTTGTTCAATAAGCGTAATGGAAATCCTTCGGGATGTTGTCATCATCTCATGATGAATGAAATGAGGAATGTTTGCAGTAATTGAATTAACTTTATTATTCGAGTATAGGACACAACAGGAACTACGACCTTTTTTTTTTTGCCCGGTTGCCGACTCAAGTAGAGATTCCACATAAATTCTCATAAACTATGTACTATACTTTGAAACTTAGAAACCGCTTTGACATACACTCAATAGTGGTGAATGTCGAGCATCCCCCATTTGGGAATTTGTTATTGGATGTTATGTCTCTCACTTAAGTAGGTGCTGCAAATACGTAAAGCAGTACATTTTTTGTTATTTTGAGGATTAATCGATCGTTATCTCTATATGTTCTCCGAGTGCATACTTAGATTAAGTTATCTTAGTCTATTTCGTGTGGTTGGAGACCATAGGGAGGTGCTGCCGAAATTTTCTTGAAACTCATAAAACGTACTCAACGTGTTTGCACTAGTGGCGAGACACATCCAATAACGGGATAGAAGCCTTACCCCTGTTCTGTAGAGATACTAGGTAAATCTAATTCACGCATGAATATCCAAAATAACTTAATGCGTACTTCTGTGTAGTTAAAAATGTTAGCCGACCGGAGTTGGATGTACCGTAGGATACCCATTGATGGGAGGGGATTAGTCTTAGCTTATCGTATTGGGGTTTTAGATTTCTTGACCAAAGCACTAGAACATACGAATGATCCGCACAGGAAGATGCGATGCCCGTGTGTCAAGTGTAAAAATCTGATTTGGAAGAAAGTCGACGAGATTAAATTCGACTTATTTTCTCGTGGATTTGTAGATGGGTACTTCGTATGGACTCATCACGGGAAATCAGAAGTGATTGAAAATATTGTGGAACAACCAATTCCATGGGATTCATACGTTAAAAACTATGATCCAATTGAGATGTTGGTTGATGCTTATGGCCCTACTACTATCGATCAATTTGAATATGAACCTTCTTCAAGCAGTGCGAAGCAAGTGCCAAATGATACAGCTGTTGCCTTTTACAAGTTGCTATCTGAATCTGGGGTTGCGTTGTATCCGAGAAATGATATGAACACCAAGCTTTTTGCAGTGACGAAGCTCTTACACTTCAAGAATGAGCACGACTGTAGTGAGAGAGGTTTCAACAATTTGCTCGCTATAATTGGACAGTTCTTACCCAAGGATCATACTCTTCCTGCGAATTATTACGAAGTGAAGAAGATGGTCAAGGGGTTAAATATGGGGTATCAAAAAATCGATGCTTGTGAGTAGGATTGCATGTTATACTATGGGGAGGACAGAGATAAGGGACAGTGTGATATATGCAGTTTATCACGCTACAAGGTTACAAAACGTGGGGGGAAGGAGAAACATGTTCCCAGGAAAATCTTACGATACTTTCCACTTGCTTCGAGACTTCAATGGCTATTCATGTCGTCTTATACGGCTCAACATATGAGTTGGCATCGAACAAGGGATGTCGTGCCTGGTCAGCTGACTCACCCAGCAGATGGAGATGAATGGAAGAGATTTGATGTAAATTATCCCGAGTTTACGGAAGAACTTAGGAATGTTAGGCTTGGCATGGCTACTGATGGCTTTTTCCCTTTTAATAATTTTAGCGGTAGTGCACTCGGTTTGGCGGTCATTATAGTCGCTTATAATCTTCCACCGGCAATGTGCATGAGGGATCCATATTTGTTTTTGACTTTACTCATTCCGGGGGATAAAAGTCCTACAAAAGATCTTAATGTGTACTTTCGACCGTTAGTGGATGAACTAAAGATGTTGTGGGAGACAGGGGTTCAGATGTATGATAAATCGATATGCGAGAATTTTGTGATGAAATTAGCCCTGTTATGGACTATCACTGACTTTCCGACTCTTGGGATGGTTAGTGGTTGGTCAACTCACGGGAAGCTGTCCTGTCCAATGTGTATGGGGGATGTGCAAGGCAACCAATTGCAGCATGGGCGGAAATGTAGTTTCTTTGGTACTGCTCGTAGATTCTTACCTCTTGATCACAATTACAGAAAGATGTCTACACAGTTCAACAGAAAGATAGAGAAAAAGAGGGTTGTTGGTCGGCTGTCGGGCAGTGAGGTCTTGGAGTGGTTGAATCAACTTGATTTTCCTTTCACGGGAAGGAACACGAGAAATTGAGAGCGGTAGATGCACGGAAGACTCATAATTGGACACATTTGCCTATATGGTTTGAGTTGCCGTATTGGGGCACACTTTCAGTTCGTCACTGTATAGATGTCATGCATACCGAAAAGAATGTTTTCGAGAACTTGTTTTACACCGTGTTAGATGCGAGTGGTAAAACTAAAGACAATGACAATGCTCGAAAAGATTTGGAGGCATTGAGCATTAGGCCAGAATTGTGGCTTCGCCCTAAAACTACGAAACCTAAAGCTCCATTTAATCTTACTAAGCAACAAGTTGAAGACGTCTATAAGTGGGTTAGTGGGTTGAAGCTCCCAGATGGATATGCGTCGAACATAACACGTTGTTGTAAGGTTGAGCAATTGAAAATTTTTGAATTCAAGAGTCACGATTGTCATGTATTCATGCAGAAGTTGATTCCAATTGCATTTCGTGAGATGTTACCCAGAAAAGTTATGGATGCATTGACCGAACTGTCAAATTTCTTTCGAGATATTTGCTCAACTATAATTAAGCACAGTGATGTCGAGCAGATGGAGAAGAATATTGTACTTACCATGTGCAAGCTTGAAATGATCTTCCCTCCAGGATTTTTTGACTCGATGGAACATCTGCCTATTCATTTTCCGTATGAACTCAAACTTGGAGGACCGGTGCAGTATCGGTGGATGTATCCTTTTGAGAGGTAATATATAAACTGCTATATATTGCTCTATCCTGCTCATATTAATAATACTTCACTAAGTCTGCATATTATTTATCGTAGGTATATGCGCCGATTAAAACAAAAGGTCAAGAACAAAGCTCGTGTAGAGGCTTCTATTGCTGAACGATATACAAAGGAAGATCTTGTCAACTTCTGCTCATTGTATTTTGACGATGTTGTCTCAACGAAGGACAACCGTTTAGGAAGGAATGAGGTTGTTAGTCCAATGACTCATGCTGATGATGAGTTAGCTGTATTCACATATCTGGCTAAACCATTTTGTCCTGAGACTCTGAGTTATTTAAGAGACAAATAGTTGAAGATTGTATCTACATATGTGCTTCTAAATATGCCCGAAGTATCATCATACATCACGTAAGTCTAAGCTTATTTTCTCCAGTTAGTACAATTTACAAGTGTAGTCATCTCTATATATGTTAAAGACATTTTACTAATATCGCAGTTCATTCAAAGAGGAAGCGTATGCTTCTAACCCAACTTTGACTGCAGCAGACTTGGAAACATTCACTAATGCTAATTTCCAACAATGGTTTAAGAAAAGGGTTGAAGCGGAGAGTATTTTACGAGCATTTTATAGATGTTATCCAAGGACCTTACAAAGTTGTTAGTTCTTTCCGGTTGCATCGTGAATGGGTATAGATTTAGAGTCGATGACTTGCATGAACTCACATCACCAATTTCGGGGTTGTGGTGTTAGGAAGTCGCTATCAAGATTCTCGAGTCCAATTACTATGGTCGTTTACAGAATGTAGTTGTGCTCAATTATCACGGTGGCAAAAAGGTAGTTACATTTAAGTGTAGCTGGTTTGATCATTGAAAAGGGGTTAAAGTTGATCGTAATAGAATCACAACCGTGGATATCAAGTCGGTGTTAAATTTCGATGACGCGTACGCGTGTTAGCAAGTCAAGTGACTCAAGTGTATTACGCTCCTAATGTCGTAAATACTAAAGCCTCCGGTACACGTGAGTCACTACTAAAACACGCTCATTTAATGCTGATAACATGTTTGGTATGGATGAGGCTTTGCAAGAAGATGTGAGCAACCCATTGTCCGTAGTGTTCCATGCTGAAGATGTGGTGAGTACTGATGTCTTTGACGTACCTAGCGATGAGGATGTCGAGGCCACCGTACACATTAATGATTATGTAGTCGTTGAGGATGATAACGATGATGAAACTGATCTTGAAACTGAGGATGAGGAAGATACCGAATCCGAGAATGATATATACGTTGATTCTGATGGGTTTGATGACGTGCGTAATTGAAAATGAGCTTTCATATTAGTCCTTACCACATATTGTTAAACCTTACATATTCGTAATCTACAAATTTTGTTATTGCAGTAGGATATTCATAGCTAGACATAGCGGTGGAGGTCGCCGAGGTGGTGGGCAATCTAAAGATCGAGAGGCAGTAGCCACGATGGAGGCTCTTCTTCAAAGTGAGTAAGTTATCTTAACTAGGATTTAAATATATCTCAAGTCGCATTAATTACAATGATTATTGAAGTACTATATTAAATACAATTATTACAGATGCACTCTCGACGATAACCGAGGGACGAACCCTAGTATCTTTGGTCGTCATCAGGTAAGAAGTGCCACTTACTGAGAGCGGTGGATGTCATTTCCAAATGAAGAGGTGTTAATATTTTTGGCACTATTTCTATCAGTTATTGCAAAACACAATTCACATAACACATATTGTTATACTTTTTCTGTAGTATACTAGACCCGGTGGCTAAGCACACCCTACATGCAATTTGTTTGACGCATCTCCCGAGAGGGTGCATGTGGTTCAGTCAGTATGCGTGGTACGATGCCACTTTTATGCAGACCGTCTTGCGAGAGTTCCACGTAAGTTAAGCATATTATCACCACATAGTTGTATTGGTAAGTTCGTCAAATATTTTTAATTTTAAATAATCTTTTGTTATAGGTTTATTATCGATTTGACCCGAGCATCTCTCTCGGCCACCGGCGATGTTGTGATTGAGCATCACGTCATTGCGAATTACTCGGATGGGTCAGATGAGATGATCATGACGGTAGCCCGGCAAGTTGTGGACCCGACCAGGACCACCATCGAGATCATCACCAAGATAGTCTCCGATTTAGCCTAGGAGGCTATATGTATGACTGGGAGGTGATGACTTCAATAAAAAAGTTCGAGCAGAAGAAGAAGAACCGTGGTCAGCTCCGGATAGTACACACCACTGGTTCTCAGTCGTTCGAGGAGGCGAAGATTGTAAGTGCGTTGTATTTAGTTATTTATGTGTCAAGTTCTCACATAAATACTTAAGACCTATTTTATGATTGTTTATATTAGGCATTGGGGAGGACCTTGGGCCGTGATACAACCATTCTAGAGTTTTGGGATCGAGCCCACACGCCTAAGGACGAGCGTGCTTTATCTCAAAAGTGACTTTATCTATACGGGTAAAACTCATCTTACTATTTAGCTTTTAATAATATTCAATCGTAACTAAAATGATATAATTAACATAATATCTTAAATACATTACAGACATGATTTCAGAGGCTTCGGACAAGCGTATAATCGAAATTTGGAGACTATTAGGAGGGTTACGAGTCGTTAGATTCGCCACCCCTCTTCCGATATTTTATTAGATCGGGATGAGGAGGCTGAGACTATGGGTCGCGTCTCGGGATCCCCTACTAGCGAGCATCGATGAGATATCGAGTGTCAGGTCTGCCGAGGATACCCGCATATACACTTCCTGGAGGTAATATTTTTAATGTTTCACGAAATTATCCGAATTTATCACATTATATAAATTGTTATTAGTAATCGAATTTGTATCTCTTTATAGGCTCCAGCCAGCGCCAACGTCCGAGAGCACATGTCGGACCATCTCATTCGGGCACTGGCTTAGATGACGATATCTTCCGGCAGCTGATAGGGGCCGTGTCGGATAGGTTCCATACCGATCCGGTCTTTAGGCGTCAACAGTTGCCTTCCAATTCTCGTCTTCACCAGATTGCTCAGGATATTATAGTAGGGGCCTCTACAAAGAGTACGAGATTACCACGGGAGCAGTTCGACGCTTGGAGTGCCGAGATGCTCTGGATGGTGATTACCCTCTTGGAGGAGGCTTTTCGTCCGCCCCCACCTACTCAAGTATTCTTATTGTTTATGTTTTTCAATTAAGGCTAGTTTGTTAATTCTCTCTCTCTCTCTCTCTCACACACACACACACACACACACACATATATATATATATATATATATGGACTAATGATTTATATTTTTGATTCTATCAACAGGGTGGCGATGGCGACCAGGCTGGCGATGATGAGCAAGAGCACGAGTCTGACATCCATACACCAGAGCAGCGTCGTTCACCTCTTCCCGATGATGATCATACTTTTACTAGTTTATAGTTTATTTGTATATATTCATGCTATTGGTAGACCCTTTTGTATATATTGTATTGTCTAATTGCGTCTGTACAACTATTGTAAATTATATTGTTTAACATTTATGGTCAATTAATTATATTTGTAATTGGTTAGCTTATAATACGTTTTGGTGGATATTTGAATGTGAATGTGAATGGTAATGAGTTGAAGATTAAGTTTTAGTGCTACGTTGCATATTTGAATGTGAGATACAAGTTTATATTACTGTGTATTGGGTTGTGACAGGTTACAGGTACATTAATGGGTTTAAACACACGAAACCGAACTTTTAAAATCAGATTTAAAAAAGGCTAGTTAATTTTAAGGAATAAGCTAGTTATGATTTAAATTTCCTCGGAAATAACAAATAAGTAATTTTAATAAATACCAAAATATCCTAATTTTAGTCGAGCATACGTTATCTTCGATGCAAATTATCTGTCGTAAACACCCTATCTCCGACGTAAAGACCGTCGAAGGTAATAATCAGCCAATTTTAATGTTTGATGGTTTATTCTATTTTTCAGTCGAGAATAAGGTAATTCCGAGGGAATGTATCCGTCGAACTTAGTTACTCTTATATTCGATTTAACAGTTTAAATCTATATATATTGATCGAAGATAGCTAATGTTCGACGTACATCCGTCGGAGATACGTTCGTCGAAGATATGTAATTTTCGACAGAACTTTTGACGGACGTTATTTTCGATGCGAATATTTACGACCTAATATCTGACGGATATTTCCTTCGAGAATAAAGTAACTTCGACTGAATAAGAGTAATTCCGACGGAAAAATCCGTCGGACTGAAGCCTTTTTCTTGTAGTGGGGAGCTGCTTAGGCGCGATTTATTTTAAGCTATGTGGTTTTAACATTGATAACGTTTTTTTTTTAAAAAAATGTTATCTATTTAAAATCAAAAATTGCCCTTATAAATAGATAATGTTTTTTCATATGTATCTACAACGTTTTTTTTAAAACGTTGTGGAAAAAAATACCACAACGTTTTTATAAAAAATGTTGTGGTTTAAGTGTTGTCTATTTAGTACTTTGTACTGGTGGTATCTGACATAACCTTCATATAAACCATTATTAATTAAGTTAAAATAATTAACTCAACTAATATAATAAAATACATATCATAATAATCCTTATAATCATATCATATATATAATAATCATATTTTCATGGAAAATAAATAATAAACATTTTATTACAAAATTAATTTATAATAAGAATATAATCTATAATGATCAATAATTCTTTAAAAGAATTTATTTACAATTATTCATGTAATAATAAGTTTTATTTATCACATAAATACATATACTTCTCTTTGCACATAATCCTACCTTTAAAAACAAAATTAAATGCAAAATTTATTATTTAATTATATTGAAAATATTGGGTTATTACACCTAGGGTAGCTCGAATAACTACCTTTAAGGAATTCAAAAGCGTAGGTCCGCCTGAGTTCAAGGGAACGACGGACCCAATGGAGGCCCAGACATGGGTAAAAGAAAAAGAAAAGGCGTTTGTTATTACAAACGTAGCTGAGGCGCACAAAACTTCTTTTGCGACTTACATGATGAAGGGGGAAGCCAACTACTGGTGAGAGGCTCACCAGGGTGGGGCTAGAACAGATGTTGTTACATGGGAGCAGTTCAAGAAAGTATTCTTCGAGAACTACTTCCCTACTAGCATGCAAGGGCGGATGGAGATTAAGTTCCTAGAACATAAACAGGGGAACATGACGGTTCCCCAATATGCAGCAAAATTCAATGAATTGGCAAGGTTTGCTCCACACCAAGTGGACACGGAAGAGAGGAAGGCTCGTAGGTTTGAGCAGGGCCTGAAACCTTGACTCTATAGTAGGATTTTGATTTTCCAGAGTGCTTCCTATGGGACCTTTCTGGAAAAGGCGATTATAGCAGAAGGTGGTAGTGAGGCGTTGACCCAATACCACAAAGAAAGAAAGAATAAGAGTAAGGGAGAGGGATGAACCAAGGCAGAGGGTGCCAGTGGTAGTGGAAGTATGCCGAAACAGAAAAGTTTTAACTCCGGGAATACTGGGGGTGAAATAATGGGATCCTAAACGTAGGATGGAGGCATGCAAGACATGCGAGAAGACTCATCTGGGAGTCTGTCTGAAGGGGAAATCAGGTTGTTATAATTGTGGGCACGAGGGTCACATAACACCCAACTGTCCTAATCCTAAGAAAAGTCGTGGCTGTTTTGTTTGTGGGTCGATCAACCACATGGCAAGAAATTGCCCGAAGATAAGGTTAGAGGGTAGTAAGGGTTCTGGTAGTGGTAAGTTAGACATTACTGGACCAACACCATCATTGGGTAGACCCTCATTTAAACTTTTAATATGGTATCCAAGATACGGTTGCATCGGCCGGATGTAGTAAAGGTATCATTCCAAATCAATGAAATAAATACTTATGTGTTATTTGACTCGGGTGCTACTTGTTCTTTTATAGCACGTGGATTTGCTAAACAACTCGGATTAAACCCTAAGAAGCTAAAAATACCTTTAGACGTTAAAGTAGCAAATGAGGAAATAATTCCCATTGAACATATTCATATGAATTTTTTCGTAGATATTAGGGGTAAAAGATTATCGATAGATCTTTTACCGATAAGTTTAAGAGAATTCGATGTAATTATAGGTATGGATTGGTTAATTAACCATAGAGCGATAATAGATTGTCATAGAAAGAGTGTAAATCTAAGGCTTTCTAAGAAACATGAGGTGGTGTTTTATGATAATAAATCACCGGGACGCTTTTGTTGTCTAACCATGACACAAGCTAGGAGGATGTTGAAAAAGGGGTGTAAGGGTTACCTGTAATACCCGAGAATTTCCGCGTATTATTAAATAAATATATTAATGGAAATGAATATTTATTTGAATATGAACAATTTCCTGTTATGAAATGAGATAACTCAATTATATTAAATAATTAAATAATTGAGAATATGTGGAGTTTGTGGTAAACTCGTTGAAAGCCTTGTGTGGCATGGTGATGGGAAATACTAATAGTAATGTTAATCGGTGAAGAAATTATAAGATGAGCAATTAAGTAATATTAATTGTTAATTGTTGTTGTAGTATACTATTAGTTGTTAATTGATGTGTAGTATATTAATTATTTGATAATGAGGATTAATTAATGATGATTAACTGTCATATTATTTAATTGATAATGGTTATGGTGGAATATTGATTTCTTGGTAATTAATTAATAATAGGTGCTTATTATATTGATAAGTAATGGTTATGGAAATCCACAAATATATTGATGAATGATTAATTGATATTAGTGATAATAAATTAAGGAAGTGCATGATTTAATTACTTCACATAAATGAGTAAGTTAGTAATATAATAATATTACCTAAACCGTTATGTGCATATGAGCATATACAATCATACTATATGGTGCAATTGACATCTACGTGGCTATATATATATTAAGTCTTGTAAAACTATATTGTATGGGCATTGTGTTTAAATATATTGGGACTTTATGTTATAAATACATTATCTATGTGACAATATGTTTGTGGGTAGGTATTATAATAATATACTATGAAACTATTACAGTATACCAATGGGACAAAATGTACATGGATTATATGTCTATTACATTTCCATATTTCATCTACTACATTGAAACCTTAATTATTAAGTGTGACATTTAATTATACTATATGGTTGAGATGTGTGTTAAAAATATAACACAAGAATAAGAGTTGTGCATAAGTATAGTCTAAGTGTTGCTAGAATGTTGAGCAATTAGGTTGTCCCAATATGAGTGTCCCATTTGTTTCAAACTTCAGTCACATGTGATAGCAAAAAGGCTAGCCCATGTTCTTCATTTTCTTCCAACTCTCTAGCTCATGATCATGGGAGGTGTGGTGGCCATGATGAGATCTAACAACCAATTACCAACTCCTCCATAACCTTTATGCAATCCTAAAATCTCTTGGATTGAGTTTTTGGATAATGGCTTGGCATGGTCAAAAGATTTTCTATAAATTAAACACTTCTCTTCAATCTTTGTGTTGCTTGAATTGTTTGAGAGGTGCAATAGGGAGTGTGAGCTGCTGAGAAATTAAGGGAGTGTAATCCTTGTGTTGAAGAATTCCATTAAGCTTCAAGAGGTATAAAATTCTATTTCTATGTTCTTAATTCTTAAGTTTGTCAAACTCTAGAATTTGTTGAATTCTCTATTAATTGATGTAGAACATCATGTTATTATATTAATTAAGTTGATATACATATTTTGGAACTTGGTAGGTGGTTTGATTGCAGGTGTAACATCTCTTGTGTCAAGGCTCTACTTCCGTAGAGCCATTTTTTTTCAATCTTTCAAGTCAAGTGGCTTACCGGCGCCACTTCCATAAGGCTAAATCTGCTGCAATTGCGTGCGTGGTGCGGTCCGAGATGATGGTTTGAGTTTTTTGATTTGTTTTGAGCATGCTATAATAGTTAGGTTAAGCCTATAAATGACCCTATCAAGTTATTAGATATTGTTTTGAACATGTATGATGTTTTAGCATGATTTGAGCTAAGTTTTTAAGAAAACTTCAAGTTTTGGAAAAAGCTAGAAATGGTAAACTTGACTAATGTATATTCTGATCTTGCAAGCATGTTAGTGTGGTTTTGAAATGCATGTCGGACATACTAGTTTATGTATATGAATTTCATATTGAAGCATGAGCATGTTAGGCTTATTAGTAAGCTTTGCTAATGAAAATGCAAACTTTAAACGTGAATGTTGAGGTGCTACTTTAAAAGTTAGAACCTGATGATTATGAGCAGGTTAGATGTTACCTTTAGATGCACTCATGTATCATAAATGTATATATACCATGCTTAGTTATCATAGTTCAAGGAAATCATAAACGAAGTATATTTTCAAACAAAACGATGTTAAATGCACATATGTGGTATGAACACTCACAAGCATGATGGACTATATGATTTCATAAACTTATATGGCCTTAATTTGTTGAGATGTCTAACTTAGGACCATATCATGCGAAACGGGACCTAGATTAAAGTAGGAAAATGCAAAAGGACACTTAACATGTTAATATGTGTTATGCATGTAAGGATGTGCAAGCTAGGCCAAGCAATTAGTTGCTCAGTCCTGGTTTGAACTGGGAGCCGCGCGGCCGCGCATATCTTTAGTGCAAATCAGGCGCGGCCTTGCCAGTCTGCTGCAGGACCAGTTTTTTGCAATTTTTTTTAGCAGTTGCATACTTGTATTATTGCTCTAGCATATATTATATGACCAGTACATGTCCAATGTGATTAGAAGCAAGCTAAATAATATGAGTGAATGTTTAATGATGTGATTATAGACTTTCAAGTGATGAGTCCAAAAAGTATTTACAAACTATAAGGCAACGATTAAGGACTATGTTAATTGATTTTCATGGTGGCTTACAAACTGATTTTGTGCTGTAAGTGCGTAAGGTATGAAATGAAGTATGTGAAGATTATACAACTAAGTTAGATGTTTAAGTATGCATTTAAACTTACATATCAAGCATGAGCACTTTTAACTAATTAATATCTTATATACATATTACTTTATGTTAGGATTTGAAACAGAATAGTTAAGCGATATTTTGGTAAACTACGCTTAAGGCAAGTTTCCTAAACCTACTCCAATTACTATTGAGCAAGTTTCTCTAACCTTACTCAAATTCATATTGAGCAAGTATTCGAACCCTACTATTACTATTGTGCAATATCATTGCAAATACCGTAAGCTTATCTCTTGAATACACGTTATATTACCTCTTCGTTCGAAAGAGCTAATATGCTTAAACCCTTGTGAAAGTTATTATTCAAGTTAAACTTAGTATTGATCTTGAATATTGCGAAAGAGTCAATGCCATTTGATTCGGCTAGACTATATGCATGTTTATAATAAAACTGTCCAAACCAATTGATTAGTGCGGAAATCTTGAAAACTGAGTTGAACAACCCTTTTGGTAAGGGGAGTGTATGTTGTTGGAAACCCCAACACATGAATAGATATTATTGTGGTGTTATGGATAACGTGAAGTATTGTAGACTGATCATCTATAGTACTTGATATTTTTGGTTATCAGTTTAATATTGGTAACTCTAGTGAAAGTTCAATGGTCCTTAGTAATGATCTTTCATTATAAATGGCTTATCCGATTGGATACATTGTTAGTAGTTGAATTCATATATATCATTGAATTATATTGAATTGTCATATCCCTTATTCATGATGTTATTCTGACACTTTGAACTATCTTAGAAATAACCCTTCGATATTTCAAACCTTGTGATATTATATCCTACACCCTTGTTGTATATTACTTGCTGGGCAATTTGTGCTCATCCTTGCTTATTTAAAACCTTTCAATTAAGGCGGAACAAGGAGGTGTATCTGGGAAAGACAAGGGCAAGGGCAAGGCTACCGACTAGCTTGCCCCTTTATGTTTAAATTAATCATGTTGTATTAAGACTATTTCCAGACTATGTTTAAGCTTAAGTAGGATCATGTAATAAGTCTTTATTAGATATTATTATGTAATCTATTAAGCGCTGTAGGTTGCGAGACTTGGGGGAATAATTATAATATATCATTGTATATTATTCTAAAGTAGATTTTCCGTTGTGTATGCGTTATTTTAGTTATCATGGTAATACTTTGAGAAAGTGACGAACCGAATTTGGGTGACCAAGTGGAGGTCAGAATTTAGGGGCGTCACATTACCTGTGTCATGTTGTGGATACCCAGAGAGTGTGAGAAACATTGGAACAGATACCGCTGGTACAAGATTTTGCGGATGTATTTCCTGAGGTGTTACCCGATATTCTGCCAGATAGGGATGTAGAATTTGTGATTGATTTACTGCCGGGTACGTCACCAGTCTCAAAGGCACCATATAGGATGGCGCCAATAGAAATGAAGGAGTTAATGGTTCAATTACAGGAACTATTAGACAGAAAATACATTCAACCGAGTGTGTCCCCGTGGGGAGCACCGATATTGTTTGTAAAGAAGAAGGATGGGTCGTTACGACTTTGTATCGACTATCAAGAGTTGAACAAGTTAACGATTAAGAATAAATACCCATTGCCCAGGATCGATGATCTATTTGATCAGTTGAAAGGGGCAAAGTATTTTTCTAAGATAGATTTGCGTACTGTGTATTATCAGCTTAAAGTGAGGAAGGAGGATGTACCTAAAATGGCGTTCAGAACTCGTTATGGGCATTATGAGTTTCTGGTTATGTCGTTTGGGTTGACAAATGCGCCAGCCGCATTCATGGAAATGATGAACAGAGTGTTCAGTAGTATTTGGACAAGTTCATAGTAGTGTTCATTGATTATATTCTAGTCTATTCTAAGATGCCAGAAGATCATGCTGAACATTTAAGAATAGTGTTGGAAACACTACGGAGAGAGAAGTTGTATGCGAAATTCACTAAGTGTGAATTTTGGCTTGAACGAGTGCAGTTTCTAGGACATGTTATAGATAAAGATAACGTATCCGTAGATCCAACGAAGGTGGAAGCAGTGAATGAGTGGGAGCAACCGAAAATGCCAACTGAGGTTCGGAGTTTTCTGGGATTAGCGGGATACTATAGAAGGTTCATTCAGGACTTTTCTAAAATAGCTACTTTGTTGACGAATCTGACAAGGAAGTCGATAAAGTATGAGTGGACAGAAAAGTGTGAAAATAGTTTTCAAGAACTAAAGAAGAGGTTAAGTGAGGCACCTGTATTATCCTTACCAGATGATACTGGGAAATTTGTAGTTTATAGCGATGCTTCACATAGAGGACTGGGTTGCGTGCTTATGCAGCATGGCAAGGCCATTGCATATGCGTCACGCCAGTTAAAGGATTATGAGAAGGTCTATCCTACTCACGACCTAGAATTGGCAACTGTAATTTTTGCCTTAAAAATATGGAGACATTATCTACACGGACCATAAAAGTCTGAAATATATCTTCACACAGAAGGAGTTGAATATGAGGCAGAGGAGGTGGTTAGAGTTGATAAAAGATTATGATTGTGATATTTTATATCATCCAGGGAAGGCAAACGTAGTAGCCGACGCGTTAAGTCGGAAGGGTAGGGAGAAGTTATCAATGTTAACGACTCAGAGTGAGTTAATAACATAGATGACAAGGATAGAGTTAGAAATCAAGTTGCCAAGTGAAACGGTGGAGATGTTATTCTTAATAGAGACTTAACCAACGATAGTGGAACGGGTTAAGGGAATACAAATAGGCACTGAAGAATGCGAACGAATGAAAAAGATAATTCTGATTTTAAAGAAGATAACCTTGATGGAGAAGGTTTACTTCGTTTTGAAGGAAGAATTTGGGTTCCAAATAATTTCGATTTAAAAGAAGAGATTATGTGTGAGGCCCATAGCTCAAGGTACTCGATATATCTTGGGAATACTAAGATTTATCAAGACCTTCGTCAGAACTTTTGGTAGCCAAACATGAAGAGGGAAATAGCAGAATACGTTAGTAAGTGCTTAATTTGTCAGAAAGTTAAGGCTGAACACCAACGACCGAGTGGGTTGTTGCATCCACTAGAGATTCCGGAGTGGAAATAAGAGCATATCACCATAGACTTTGTGGTGGGGCTTCCAACAACGAGGAAAGGATACGACGCTATTTGTGTAATAGTGGATCGGTTAACCAAATCGGCTCACTTTCCACCAATAGGAGTTAGGTATAACCTAGAGCAACTAGCTAATCTTTATGTCAAGGAAATTATTACTAGACATGGAGTGCCTGTTTCGATTGTGTCCGATCGTGATCCACGATTCACGTTGAACTTTTGGAGGAGTTTCCAAGAGCAAATGGGAACGCATTTGAGATTGAGTGCGGCATATCATCCACAGATGGATGGACAAAGTGAACGGATAATTCAAAGGCTAGAACAAACCTTTGGTGGAATTCGCTTACAACAAAAGTTTTCACGCTAGTATAGGCATGCCTCCTTACGAAGCGTTGTATGGGAGAAAGTGTAGAACACCACTTTGCTGGGATGAAGTAGGTGATGTAGCGCCCCACAAATTCGGGTATCTTCCAACCCGACAGATGGTGCTATACTGTACAACATTCATACATTCATTCAATTGAAAAGTCTCAAAGAACGAACATAACATCTATATATTTAAAGTAATATTTACATTTCCCAAGTTCTATACCCATTACAAAGGTTCTTTGTCATAATATCAGTTAAATTACAACAATAGACCTATACTATTACAAGACAGCTTAGTAATCTGCCTTAGCTTTTCCCTTATCCTTTTCGATCCTTGGGACGTTCGGTCTTGCATTTGCATTCACATGGTTCAAGCAAGAGTGAGTAAACTAGCTCAATAAGTATAACAATTTAATAACAACATGCTTGACACATACAAATCGTATATCTTCAATAACTGAACAATAGTTATGAAGTACTATTGATAATTCAAAATAGCACTTCATCTTTTCTTTCAAAATGTTTTACAATAACAACATTATTTAGTAAAACATTCACTCCGTCGAGACCTCAGTATTCATACTTTATTGGAAAAGGACAAACCGGAATCAAGTCCAGTAAGCGATATTACTTACGAGCACTTCTAGGTGATCACTATTATACTCTATCTTTGATCAACACTACATCCATTAAACGATGTACGTTTAAGCATTTGGCAACCTCACGTGCCTGTCATTTTACCGACAAAACATTTGTTTAACATTTCAGTCTTCTTTTGAAAACCATAACCAGTAGTTAACAAAAGATAGCAACATTCGATAATACATGAATAGATTATCACTACATCAAGTCTAGCCAAAGGAATTGGCTTCAACTTCAACATACTTCAATTCATGCGAAAGAATACATGAATCTCATAAACTTGTTCAGAATGAACTGAGACAAGAGTTAGAATACTTGCCTTTAGCGTCTGCTACGGTATTTTAACTTTATGCTCAAGTCGTCCAAGTCTCTACAGTACATGATCACATAATACCTTACATTAGGTCACACATAATCAAGTATTTATATGACTATATCATACCCTTTTCTTCAATCTAATTATGTATTAGATTCATTTACTATTCGTTCCGGTTTATCATTATACTAGCATTATATTTGACTAGGTTATTTCAACCTTTTCATTACATTCCTTAAGGTTTAACAAAGTATAAACAATGTTACATTACATTCCTTAAGTTGTGTAATATGACTTGTCTCCATTGGAAAACAATGGTTCCGAGTTCAAACACAAAAATTTACTTCCATTTCGAGAATTTTACGAATTCGACGATTATCGTCCAATCGTGCAAATCCCGGCAATTCTTCCTTCTTATGATTTGTTCAACATTACAAATGAACTTCATTCATCATGTGAACATCTCAACAAACGTAATACAACAACTTATATTCATTGTTGTATTTTAGACTTATTCTTCATGAGCTTATAACTTGTCATTTATAAACTACTTAAGATTTGATTATTCATGACTTATGACAATTAAGGTTTCTTAATCATCATACTTTACATATTCTTCACATATAACTTTACTTAGATATATATGATTCATATAATCATATAAGTTCTTAATTCACTTTTCTTACTAAACTCATCACAAGTTCATATTTTCGTACTTAACATTCAAGGTTAACTTATAATAAGTTTATAACTTTTATAAGTTTAAATGACTTATTCATTTTTCTTGCTTCTTATCATTCATGTTACTTAATCCACCTTTTCTTATCATCCTATCATGGTAGAGATAGAAGATAATTGAGAAGAAGTCTTACTCTTATGAAGTCTTGGTAAGGTAGCTTTTTGTTCTTCTTGCTTATGGAATGACTTATGTGTAGCTTATTCTCTCTAACACTTAAGCACTTTAGAAGTGTTGGATTATTTGATCAACCAACAAATGGCTTGTAAGCTTCCTCTATTTATAGACTTTCCAAGGTTAGGGTAGATTGGTCATTAAATCATCCCACCTCCTTAAGCCACATCCTTACTATTCATTACTTGTTAACCACTCTCTTATCTCATACTTGGCCATTACTTCAAAGTCTTGGTCAATACTCCTAAGTCTTGGTCATTACACTTACTTGATCACCACATTACTTGGTCACCACAATAACCATATCAATATGGTTTGCCCCATGGGTGATACAACCCATGGATTCTAGCTTGGGCTTACTTTAATTCACTCTTTGGGCTTTGCATTAATAACCACTAGTTGGTTCATAAATTAATAGTTGGACTTCTCTCTTTAATTCACTTGGACTTGTATATAATTGTTAACCAATCATCCAAGTCCATTAACATTTCTTAATATATATTGTTGATGTATTATTTTCGTATTCTAATTCATATAGAATTTATATACGGTATTTCATCCTTCATACAAACTCGTATAATACTTCGTATTATACTCGATTTCATTGCTTCGTACAATACCAAGTATCATACATTTATTACTTATTCCTTAACACTTTGCTTTACTTAACATTTATAAATTAAGTCCACAAGCGAATTATTACATTTTCCATAACTAGATTTTTATTACATAATCCATCTTACCTTGTTATTCCATCATTGCGTATTCCTCGGAAACTCAAAATTATATCCCGAGTAAATACCAATGAATAGTGTTTTTTGGAAAATTTCTCGGAAAACTTTTATTTTCGTCTTGGAAATTCAAACACTTTAATTCATCCACATAGCTCAAATACTACGACATTCTAACATCAATAGGTTATATAATGACAACCGTCTTGATAACACATGGAATATGATTTTATTATTATTTATTTTAATAAAATTATTTTACAATAAGATTTGAATTTCTCGATCGCTACATTCTTCCCCCCTTATAAAGATTCTGTCCCCAGAATCTCGTCTTACTTTAATCAAATAGATGAGGAGAAATTTTCTTCATCTTTTCTTCTAGTTCCCACATTGCTTCTTCAACATCGTGGTTCTTCCATAATACCTTCACTGATGGTATTACCTTGTTCCTCAGAACTTGATCCTTTCTATCAATGATCTGCATCGGCGACTCTTCATATGATAAGTCTTTCTCAATATGAATCGGCTCATACTCGATTACATGCTTATAGTCCGGCTTATATGGACGTAATACAGATACGATAAACACGTTATGTATTCGTTCTAGGTCTGGATGTAATGCTATCATATACGCTACCTCTCCCACCCGTTTTAATAATTCAAAAGGTCCTATAAACCTTGGACTTAACTTTCCTTTCTTTCCAAAGCGTATCTTTCCTTTCCAGGGAGATACCTTTAGAAACACATACGAGCCCACCTCAAACTCTCAATTTAGTCTATGTGAGTCCGCATACTTCTTACATGCGTCATTCCGAGATGTGACGAGGCGATATCGAATTAACTTTACCACATCCGCTGTCTGCTGCACCAATTCTGGTCCTAGCATCCGGCATTCTCCCACCTCATCCCAACACAAAGGTGTTCTGTACTTCCTTCCATACAAAGCTTCGTATGGTGGCATGCCTATGCTTGCATGATAACTGTTGTTATATGCAAACTCTACTAGTGGTAGGTGATCATCCCAACTACCCTTGAAATCCATGACGCAAGACCTCAACATGTCTTCTAACGTCTGAATTGTCCTTTCGCTCTGCCCATCAGTTTGTGGATGATAAGCCGTGCTTAACCTCAGTTGTGTTCCCAACTGCTCTTGCAAACTCCTCCAAAAGTTCGATGTGAATCGTGGATCACAATCTGACACAATCGATACCGGTACTCCATGTCTGGAAATGATTTCCTTAACATAAAGTTTAGCTAACTGGTCTAAGTTATACTTGACCCTAATTGGCAAAAAGTGAGCCGACTTCGTCAACCGGTCCACTATTACCCAAATTGAATCGTACCCTTTTTGTGTCGTCGAAAGTCCCACCAAGAAATCCATCGTGATATGCTCCCATTTCCATTTTGGAATATCCAACGACTGTAATAAACCACTGGGTTGTTGATGTTCGGCCTTAACCTTTTGATAAGTTAAGCACCTACTAACATACTCTACTATTTCTCTCTTCAAGTTTGGCCACCAAAAACTCTGTCGAAGGTCTTGATACATCTTAGTACTACCAGGATGTATCGAGTACCTCGAACTATGAGCTTCTTGTAACACTTGCTTCTTTAACTCCATCTCATTCGAAACCCAAATTCTTCCCTCAAATCTTAATAATCCCTCATTATCAAGACTATACTTAACATCTAACTTCTCGGATAACCACTTCTTCATTTGGTTACACTCATCTGTCTTGAGTTGTACCTCCTTGACTCTTTCTACGATGGTAGATTGCATCTCTGTCGCAAAGAGTAACTACCCCGAATCACTCGGCATCTTTACTTCTATATCCATCCTAGCCATCTCTATTATTAACTCATTTTGAGCCGTTAACATAGACAACTTTTCCTGAACCTTCCTGCTTAAGGCGTCGGCAACTACATTAGCCTTTCCAGGGTGATACATGATTTCACAATCATAATCCTTTATCAACTCCAGCCATCTTCTCTGTCTCATATTCATCTCCTTCTGAGTGAAGATATACTTTAGACTTTTATGGTCCGTATATATCTCACATTTTTCCCCATAAAGATAATGTCTCCATATCTTTAGGGCAACACACTCATGCCGCCAGTTCGGATCATGAGTAGGATAAACTTTCTCATAATCCTTCAATCGCCGAGATGCATCTGTAATGACTTTGCCATCTTTGCATAAGCACACAACCAAGTCCTCTATCTGAAGCATCACTATACACTACAAAATTTCCCGTGTCATCTGGCAATGACAAAACCGGAGCTTCACTTAATCTCTTCTTCAGTTCTTGAAAACTATCTTCACATTTATCCGTCCATACGTATTTCACCGTCTTCCTTGTTAAATTATTCAACGAGGTAGCTATCTTCAAAAAATCTTAGATAAATCTTCGATAGTACCCTGCTAACCCTAGGAAACTCCGCACCTCAGTCGGCGTTTTTGGTTGTTCCCAATTCATTACTGCTTCTACCTTAGCTGGATCCACTGAAATCCCCTCTTGGTCAATGACATGACCTAAAAACTGCACCTTTTCTAACCAAAATTCACATTTGGTGAATTTCACATATAACTTCTCCTTCCTTAGTGTCTCCAACACTTATCTTAAGTGTTCGGCATGATCTTCTGGCGTCTTAGAATAGACTAGAATATCATCGAGAAACACCACGACGAACTTGTCCAAATATAGTTTGAACACTCTGTTCATCATATCCATAAATCGTGAGTGCATTCACAATCCAAATGACATCACCAAAAACTCGTAATGACCATAACGAGTCCTAAATGCAGTCTTTGGTACATCTTCCTTCCTAACCTTCAACTGATGATACCCCATCCACAAATCTATTTTAGAAAAATACTTTGCCCCTTTCAATTGATCAAAGAGATCATCGATCCTGGGAAATGGGTATTTATTCTTTATCGTTAACTTGTTCAACTCCCGGTAGTCGATACAAAGCCTTAAGGACCCATCTTTCTTCTTGACAAACAACACTGGTGCTCCCCACGGTGAAACACTTGGTTGAATGTACTTCTTGTCCAATAGTTCCTGTAGCTGAACCATTAGTTCTTTCATTTCCACAGCGCCATACTGCAGTACGGTTCCTTGAGACCTAAGGTCTTAGTTCTCGCATGATGTCATCACAAATTCGATCTCCCTATCCAGTGGTAAACCCGGTAACTCACTTGGAAATATATCCATGAATTCATTTACTATAGGTATTTGTTCCACGGTTGCTCCCACTCTCTGGGTATCAACAACATGGCATAGGTAACCTACACAACCCTTCCTTAAAAGTTTTCTTGTTTGTGTCATCGTAAGGCAACACGGACATCCCGGTAATTTACTACCGTAAAATACTACAGGAGGTTGCTTCAACGTCTTGATGCTCACACATTTCTTTTGGCAATCTATAATTGCTCCATTATTAATCAACTAATCCATTTCGAGAATTACGTCAAATTCTCCTAACTTTATTGGTATTAAATCTACCGATAACTTACAACCACGTACATCTGCGCAACAACTCCTATGAATATCTTCAACAGGAATTATCTCTTCATTTTCTACCTTAATGTTCAAAGGTACAAACAATTTTTTGGGAAATAATTCTAGTCGCCTAGCAAAATCACATGCTATAAATGAACAAGTAGCACCCGAATCAAATAGCACGTATGCATTTATGTTGTTGATCGGAATAATACCTACAACTACATCCCCTGTGAAAGTAGTATGCACACAAGCCAATCATGTTTGATGATAAAGCATATACTTTGTAACAATCTTATTCATTTATTAATAAAAAGTATTAATTTATTAAAGGCTTTTAATTATCTACATGATCTTTGTTTTTATAATATGTGATAAACCCATAGTTTTAAGCAATGCTTTTAGAATAATGATGATGATCATTCTAATGAGATCTAAATTCTTAGAAAGCTTAAAACTAAAATAGTTCCCAATCATTGGATTACTAAATTGGGGATTAGTGAATCCGGATAGATTGGTACATACGTGTCTTGCTCATTGGATGAGGATGATTGATCTCATGATCATTTGTGTGGAGACACTAAAGCAAGTATGTAGGTGCTTATTAGAGAATAAGTTCACTGAACGTGGCTCGCTAAGGAATACCTAATGGAGTTTTATTTGCTGTCAATAGGAATTCTGTAGTGATAGTAGTACAAGTAATCCTTGGACTTGAGATCATCGTAGTATCTTGTGTATGATGAGTTATACTTTGACTTATTCCTTAAGACCCTTAGGGTATATCAAAGGGTATGCTTGGGTATAATAAGTTATACATGGAGATAATGTATGATCAATAAAGAATCTACCACTTCTAATAAAGAAGAGAAATGTCCTATGTGATTCGATAAATGACAACCCAAGTAGTCCTTGGTTAAGCGCGTAATGAAATTAGAAAGGAGTTTCTAATTTGCATTATTTGGAGTTGTGCATTTAAGGATCGAAATACATATAATTAAATAAAATAAGACTTGACAAAGAATTCCATGTCTTATATTTAATTGGGACATTGTATGGTAGAAGGATTGAATTGCATGTAACTATTTACTCAAAGGTTCTTTAATGATTAATGTTGAAATCTATATTATCCGGAAAGTCGTTGATCGCTAGGAGGCTTATCCCTATTATAGAATAAATATTATTTATTTAAATAAATTAATTATTTAAATTTATTTATTTAAATAAGATTAGAATTTTTCTAATTGATTTATTCACAACCGGTTTAATATGGAGAACCTAAAGGGTCACACCATAAAAGGAAGAATAATTATTTAAGAAGTTAATGGCATAATCGTAATAATATAGTTAAGTATATTTAATTTAATCTATGGTGATAGAATAAATTAAATAGCTTAATATTTATTATTTAATATTTTAGAAATATTAAATATAAATTAATAAGAGGAGTCTTATTAATATTATTACAATTATTATTATTTTAATTTCTAAAAGAGTTTAGGAATTAATTTAATATAAGTACTCTCATTTATTCCTAATTGGATTAGGAAGGAAAATTAGTTAAAGGAGTTTAATTAATTCTCCCTAATAAGATTAGGGAGCTTAATTAATTAAAAGAATTTAATTAATTAAATAAATCCCAATTCCTTAATTGTTAAGGTGGATTGCCCACATCTATAAATAAGAGGAGTCTTATTATGGGTAGTAGGGGTTGTTGACTTTGACAACTACGTAATAATTCCAATTTGTTGGGAGAGTACACCTTTTCTATAGAGATAGAAAAACTAGGGTTTAGCCAACCACCCTTCTTCTTGAATTTTCTTCTTCCTTGGTGGATCACCTCTAGAGGCCAAACATATGGGTGGCTAACGTTGATCAAAGGAAGGAACCAAACCCGGTGGATTCAAGTTGAACGCGAAAGGATTTGGAGGTGAACTTGTACCTGAGGAAGCTCGATCTTCAAGGGTATGATTTTATTCTTTATCTTTTCGTTTAATTAATAATTATGCATAAAGGGTGATCCGGGTATATGGTTTGTAAATTTTTTAAACTCGATTTTATCTCGCTCCGCTAATTTATGCAATTTGATTACAAGGCATGAATATTACAAACCTAATAAATTGGCATCGAGCCAAACCTTTATGAAAATTATTAATTGTTCAGATTTGATATGTATATTGATATGTGTTTAGAACAATTTAATTGAGCATAATTTTATTGTATAAAATTTAAAAAAAAAAAAAAAAAAAAAAAAAAAAACCGAAAACAGTGAACTATTTTTTTTCCTGTAATCAAAGGTTGCATCACGGTTTTTCATGTGCACTCCACACGTAAATGAGCCACCAGATGTGAACAGGAAATCATAAGTTGCACATGAATTACAAATCCATTTTTTTAAATCAAAAAAACATGGGTACGAAACCATAAAAAAAAAAAAAAAATTGGTTAAGGGTGCTTAGAATTCAAGCAAATAACAAAATCATTGCTTTTTTTTTCTTATGCAATGCACGGAAATATAGGCCAGCAAAAAGGAACGGTTATATATATATATATAATATATATTACGAATATATATATACATATATATATTCTTAATTATTATATAATTAAAATAAAAGTTTATTTTAATTTTAAAATAAAAGGTTTATTTTAATATTAAAATATAAAGTTTTATTTTAATTTTAATAATTTTATAATTAAAATAAAAAGGTTTATTTTAATCTTAAAATAAAAGGTTTATTTTAATATTAAAATAAAAGATTTATTTTAATTTTAAAATTAGAATTTCATGCTAACTAATTAGAGTTGGAATTGGATTCCATGCTAACTAATTGGAGTTGAAATTGGATTTTATTTTTCCTAAAATAAAGGAGTTTATTTGTGAATAGGTAAGTAAATCCATCTTTCCTTAAATAAAGGAGTTTATTTAGATATGAAATAGGATTTCATATTATTCAAAATAAAAGAGTTTATTTGTGAATAGGAAGTAAATCCATCTTTCCTTAAATAAAGGAGTTTGTTTAGATATGAAATAAGATTTCATATTATTCAAAATAAAGGAGTTTATTTGTGAATAGGAAAGAATATCCGTGTTTCCTTTAATAAAAGATTTTTTTTTACATGGAATGGATTCCATAATTAATTAAAATAAAAGAGTTTATTTTAATTAAAGATTTTTTTATTACATGGAATTGGATTCCATAATTAATTAAAATAAAGGAGTTTATTTTGATTAAAGATTTTGATTAAAATAAAATAGTTTATTTTATTCAAAATAGGATAAATTAAAATAAAATAGTTTTATTTTAATTTAAATTTGGATTAAAAATAAAGGAGTTTATTTTGATTCAAAAATTAGATTTTATACTAATTAAATTTGCCCATTAAATGATATCAATATATATATTAAATATTTATTATTCATAAGATGAATGTTATTTATTGATGCATATGATGATGTGTATGATAATAAATGAGATTGATTATGGACTATATTGACCAATGCGATTGGATTTTATTTTAGTTGGATGCATGAATGTATGGGTTTTATTAAATGGGGTCTCACAGTGCCTCGCCTTCTCTAATTTTTCTTAATGTAAATTCTATTCCTCCCATGTACTTCCCTCGATCACGATCAAGATTTCTATTTATTTTAAATAGTATTGTAATAGGAATAGTTAGAATTAATTTTAGAAAATTAGAGATCAAAGGAGCAAGGAGCGTGAAGACCCGTTTGTTATGGAGCCAGGGTTTAAATGTAATAGTTATATTTAAATATTATTTCTTGCACCCCTAGGGTTTGACCTTTTGGTTCACTTGGTGGCTCTAGTGAACCAAACTAGAATAAAAGTCCATAATCAATCCGTAGTAGAATATAGTATTCTATATGTGCATGTTTATACTATATATATTATATATTATGCAAACATGCTTCGCATGTTTATTAATATGACACGTATTTTATATATATATATGCATGCAGCGCTAAACAAAGATGAGACAAATTAATAACAAACCCTCAATTTTTATATTAAGTCCTAAGCGTTCAAAGATATTTGGAATATCAAACGTCGCTTCTAGCATGATAAAATTAATAGAGTATTAAATATTTAATATGAGTTTGTTGTGTCACCACAAGGCAAGTATTAAGTATTTAAGATGTTAATTTATCACATTTGATGCTTATAAAGAAAATTGAACAATATTGTTTTGTTGTGTCACCACAAGGATGATATTTTTCTTTTTGAATATATGGAGTGCTGAGTCGGACTTAACTTGGATAATTTTGATTCGGATGTGCCACCACTTGATCAAAATAATCTAAGAGGCAAAATACAAGGAGTTACATAGTTGATGTAATTGACAAAAGTTGTCTACCTATTTATTTATATATAATTTGTTGTGTCACCACAAGGCTATATACATTTGAAATGGGATCCTTATTCTCACTAGCTAATCTTTAATTAGATTTTACCGAACTATATATGTGAGGGTAATATAGTTTGGAGAAAATAGTGGGAGATACCAATTTAAAACAAGACCTAATTTATTTTGGTAATTAATAAAAGAATGTATGTTAAAATGTTGTTAATTACAAATTCATTTACTGTAATTTTACAATGTCTAAATTACTATCATCGCGAAACATATTAGATGTTATTTAACCTAATCGAATTAAGCGGATTGGTTAAGGAATTTGAGAATAGTTCTCATAGTTGAAAAGCTATCTTATGTCCTTAATACGCCTATCCCTGCAATGGTTACAGACAATGCCTTTAAGGAAGAGATTGCTACTTTTAGAAAGTGGCAAGATGATGCACATGATTGGCTCAATGCATCATGCTCGCATCCATGAGTAACGAGCTTCAGCCACAAGATGAAACTATGGATGCTCCTACTATATTCCCGCACATCAAGTAGTTGATGGTGAAGAAAGTAGGACCGATAGATATCGGATCTAAGGAGCTCTTCCGATCTAGAATGATCAATGACACTATGAAGATGATAAAAGTCCTTAACATTATCAATTTGATTGATCAATTAGGACAACGAGTTTTGTCATGGATGGAGAGTTGAGCCAAGATTTGATCTTGCACTCACTCCAGGACTCCTTTCACAATTGTTGTGAATTTTTCATATGAACAAGCTAGATATCAGCCTCGCTGATTTGCTTAACATGTTGAAAAATGTTGAGAGTCACTTTCCAACCAAGAAAGATCAAGTCTTACTGGTAGGGGCCAAAGGATCTTCTGAAAAGAAGAACGATTCAAAGAAGGTAAATAGAAAGGCATAAACAAAGGATAATAAGAACAAAACTGATATGGATAGCAAAGGAGTTTGCTTCCACTGCAATAAGCCTGGACATTGAAAAGAAACTGCGAGAAGCGTCTTGCAGAGGCTAACCAAAGAAGCTTAGTGAAGTTTTGGTTACAAATACAAATTTGCTCATGATTTAAAATAATTTTTCTTTAAGTCAAGGTTCTACTTGGGTATTGGATACCGACTTTGGTTATCATAAATATAGATTTATGAAGGGACCAAGCAGAAGTAGAAAGCTAAACAAATATAAGTAATCCCATAAATGGAAATGTAGCAAAGGTTGCCATATTAGCCATAGAAACTTATAGTTTAGCAATGCCTACGGACAAATCTATTAAGTCAATAAGTTGTTATTGTATTCCAGTTCTTGTTAAAAAAAAATATTATTTCCATTTTATTGTTGGACAATGAAATCTTTGGTATTATAATTAAGAACAATTGTTGTTCTATTTATAATAATAATATTTTTTATAGAACTGAAATATTACTTAATGGATTTTGTATACTTGACTTACGTGAAAAATATATTTTGCAAATTGAACAAACTAGTATAAGAAAAGAAGATGATCATTCAAAGAGTTGAATGTGTGTATTTGCTGAAATACAAGTGTGAATTATTTGAAAGGTTCAAAGAATTCAAAAGTGAAACAAATTGGCAAAGTATTAAGATTCTTTGATTAGATCAAGGAATAAATACTTGTGCAATAAGTTTCTAGATCATCTCAAATGGTTTTTCTCATAATGGACACCTCATGATACGTAATAATTGATTGATGTATCTGAAAGGAAAAATCGTACCTTGTTGGACATGGTGCGGTCCATAATGATTTTATCGACATTCTAGTATCCCTCTAGGGTCATGTCCTAGAAATGGCTGCATATCTACAAAAAGGTAACCTCAAAATCCGGCCCCAAGACTCCATAAAAGTTATGGACAGGGAGGATTCCTAATCTTAAGTATGTTAAGATAAGGGGTTGTCCAACTTATGTGAAAAGGTTTCAAAGGATAAGCTTGGGACAAGATTTGACAAGTGTCGATTTGTGGGACATCCTAAAGTAAGTCTAGGGTATATGTTCTATAATCCTGCTTAGCAAAAGGTGTTTATTGTGAAACACGCTGCCTTCTAAGATAAATGTGTTTATCATTGAAGGGGCTAGTGGGAGGATAATAGATCTTGAAGAGTTCAAGAACCACAAAACACTATAAGTCAAATAAGAGGAACACGTAGATGGACCTATTGTATTACACATCATAAACCTAATCAGAACGGAATATTAGAAGATACACAGGAGGTATGGATTCATCATGGATGATGATGATGAGGTACGATCATAGAAGATGATGATCCGATTACATACGATGAAGTAAGAGTTATAGACACTCTCAAAATGGAACATTCATTTTGATGAAATAATCAAAAGAGTTTGATTTTATCAAAAACAAGAATTAACCTAATGTGTACAAAAGGGTCAGTGGGAGCGTCGTGAAATTTCTAGTATTATATGTTGATATACTACAGATAAGGAATGACATACCAATGCTACAATCAGTAAAGATAAAGTTGTCTAAACATTCCTCCATGAATGATTTGGAAGAGTATCTTAATTGGGGATATAAATCTATATAGATAGATTTAAGAGGATGCTCGACTTAACCCAAGGAACGTATATTCATTTGATGCTAAAGTCGTTTAGCATGGCAAGCTCCAAGAGATGTTTCATGTTGATGAGCCATGGAGTGTATCTCTCTTAATAGTCCCCACAGACTCCTAAAAAGAGAGGTCGCATGAGTGACAATCATGCATGCAATGAAATGTACGAGACCTGATGTTGATCAGTCATATTCTGGAGAAGATCACTGAAAGGCGGTGAAAAACATCTTAAAGTTCTTAACCAAGCACTAAGGATGTGAGCATACATGGTGGGTCCGAATTAAAACTAGAGGGCTTTACAGACTCAAGTTTTCGACGCACTCAAGACGACAGAAAATCCACTTTAAGGTAAAAGCGTTATCTTGAGCAAGTGGTGCGTTGAATTTGAAAGGTTCCAAATAGCAAAAGGTTGCTGGCTTAGTGATAAAGACAAAGTATATAGCTATAAATGAAGCTGCAAGTTGATTGTTTGGATTAAAAGTTCATTACGTAACTAGGAATAGTTCTAAGTCTCATCTTGGATCTAAACATGTGTTGTGGCACTTTCATTTGATTAATAGAATCATTGAAAGATGGGAAATCACTATAGAGATAGTGGACTCTCAAGAACAACATTACATATCCATTAACTAAAGCTTATCCAACAGCAGGATAATTGTCACTTAGAGAAGAAGAGTATAAGATACCATGACGATTGGCTTTAGTGCAAGTGGGAGATTGAAAGTAGTATGCACACAAGCCAATCATGTTTGATGATAAAGCATATACTTTGTAACAATCTTATTCATTTATTAATAAAAAGTATTAATTTATTAAAGGCTTTTAATTATCTACATGATCTTTGTTTTATAATATGTGATAAACCCATAGTTTTAAGCAATGCTTTTAGAATAATGATGATGATCATTCTAATGAGATCTAAATTCTTAGAAAGCTTAAAACTAAAATAGTTCCCAATCATTGGATTACTAAATTGGGGATTAGTGAATCCAGGATAGATTGGTACATACGTTCTTTGCTTTCATTGGATGAGGATGATTGATCTCATGATCATTTGTGTGGAGACACTAAAGCAAGTATGTAGGTGCTTATTAGAGAATAAGTTCTTTGAACGTGGCTCGCTAAGGAATACCTAATGGAGTTTTATTTGCTGTCAATAGGAATTCTGTAGTGATAGTAGTACAAGTAATCCTTGGACTTGAGATCATCATAGTATCTTGTGTATGATGAGTTATACTTTGACTTATTCCTTAAGACCCTTAGGGTATATCAAAGGGTATGCTTGGGTATAATAAGTTATACATGGAGATAATGTATGATCAATAAAGAATCTACCACTTCTAATAAAAGAAGAGAAATGTCCTATGTGATTCGATAAATGACAACCCGGTAGTCCTTGGTTAAGCGTAATGAAATTAGAAAGGAGTTTCTAATTTGCATTATTTGGAGTTGTGCATTTAAGGATCGAAATACATATAATTAAATAAAATAAGACTTGACAAATAATTCCATGTCTTATATTTAATTGGGACATTGTATGGTGGAAGGATTGAATCAGACAGTAACTATTTACTCAAAGGTTCTTTAATGATTAATGTTGAAATCTATATTATCCGGAAAGTCGTTGATCGTTGGGAGGCTTATCCCTATTGTAGAATAAATATTATTTATTTAAATAAATTAATTGTTTAATTTATTTATTTAAATAAGATTAGAATTGTTCTAATTGATTTATTCACAATAGGTTTAATATGGAGAACCTAAAGGGTCACACCATAAAAGGAAGAATAATTATTTAAGAAGTTAATGGCATAATCGTAATAATATATGTTATGTATATTTAATTTAATCTATGGTGATAGAATAAATTAAATAGCTTAATATTTATTATTTAATATTTTAGAAATATTAAATATAAATTAATAAGAGGAGTCTTATTAATATTATTACAATTATTATTATTTTAATTTCTAAAAGAGTTTAGGAATTAATTTAATATAAGTACTCTCATTTATTCCTAATTGGATTAGGAAGGAAAATTAGTTAAAGGAGTTTAATTAATTCTCCCTAATAAGATTAGGGAGCTTAATTAATTAAAAGAATTTAATTAATTAAATAAATCCCAATTCCTTAATTGTTAAGGTGGGTTGCCCACATCTATAAATAAGAGGAGTCTTATTATGGGTAGTGGGGGTTGTTGACTTTGACAACTACGTAATAATTTCAATTTGTTGGGAGAGTACACCTTTTCTATAGAGATAGAAAAACTAGGGTTTAGCCAACCACCCTTCTTCTTGAATTTTCTTCTTCCTTGGTGGATCACCTCTAGAGGCCAAACATATGGGTGGCTAACGTTGATCAAAGGAAGGAACCAAACCCGGTGGATTCAAGTTGAACGCGAAAGGATTTGGAGGTGAACTTGTACCTGAGGAAGCTCGATCTTCAAGGGTATGATTTTATTCTTTATCTTTTCGTTTAATTAATAATTATGCATAAAGGGTGATCCGGGTATATGGTTTGTAAATTTTTTAAACTCTGATTTTATCTCGCTTCCGCTAATTTATGCAATTTGATTGCGCACATGAATATTACAAACCTAACACCCTGATGCCACCGCATCTTGGATCGTCATATTAAAAGTGCGGGCCATTGATTTCCCCGGCTGAGCTGGACCACTAATAGCTAACTTCCAACTATTAGTTCCCTTATTTTACCCCGGTATTCCCAGAGTTAAAGCCCTTTCTCTTCTGACCGTCGCCACTTCCACTGGCTCCCTCAGTCTTGGTTCCTCCATCAACCTTGCCTTTGGTCTTCTTATCTTTGTGGTACTGGCTAAGAGCCTCATTCCCACCTTCGATAATTATTGCCTTTTCTAGTATGGTTCCAAAGGAAGTACTTTGGAACATAGAGATTCGGCTATAGAGCCAGGGTTTCAAGCCCTGCTTGAACCTTCTAGCCTTTCTCACTTCAGTGTCCACTTTATGTGGAGCAAATCATGCCAGTTCATTAAACTTGGCGAAGATCTTTGGGAACTGTCATATCCCTTGTCTCAATTCCGAAACCTCATCTCCATCCTCCCTTGCATACTCGTGGGAAAATAGTTCTCGAAGAAAATCTCCTTGAACCTCTCCCACGTTAGATTTCGTATATCAGCCCTAGCCTGGTTTGCTTCCCACCAGAAGTTGGCCTCTCCCTTCATCAAATAGGTTGCAAAGGCAACCTTTTGTCCCTCCTCAACATTTGCTATTACAAATGCTTTCTCAATTTCTTTTACCCAAGTCTGGGCTTCTATAGAGTCCGTAGTTCCTTTGAACTCCGGCGGACCTATACTTTTGAAATCCTTAAAAGTAGTAGCTCGTATTACTCCAGGAATCACGGGTACATTAGTCCCCGTTCTATTAAATGCAGCCATTAAAAGATTAACGAACTCCTGCATTGGATTAACCGGACCACCCTCAGGGTTGGTTAACATTAGCATACGATTTCGTTGTCTCCTTCTTGGCGGCATTTTGCTGTTAAGAAAACAACACATCATTATTATTTTATTCTTGTTGGTTTGTTATTATTTATAATAAACAAATCATACTCCTTACTCAACATATTCCATAAAAAGACTTATATTGATTCATAACTTGTAGTATAACACTACATTGTTTACATTACTCAGCCTTAGCTGATTACATTACCATCCCACAATTACTTTCCAAAAATTGGGATTTACAAAAGACTACCCTTTGTTATACAAAAGAGGATTTTACGTCACTACTAGATACATAATATTTACATATCTATTCTACTCTAGCTATTGCTAGACTACATCTGTCTTAGGGCATTCTCAAAATCCTTGCTGGCCAAACTGACAATTATATCTCTCTTGATAGTAGTGTCGGTGCCTCGCTTCTATCGATATCCACTACCCATCATTGAAATCTACGTGAGAACTCCTATGAATATAGGACATCCTCTCCAACTTCCGCTTTTTAGTCTTTAGCTCCTACTTGAGCTCAAAGACTTCACATTTCAGCTCTCGGACCTTGTCCTTAGCTAAAACTCTATCATCATGCTCCTCTTCCCATATTCCTTCCATACTAGCCTTATCGTCACGGATAGCTTGGAGTTCCTCTTTCAACTCCTTAACCTCTTGGCAGTAATGGACATTCCTATCCAATACCGACATAAACAATGCCTTCATTGATTCCCCCGTAGACATTTCCTCTGTAGGTGGAACCTGGTCCTCTGTAGGTGGAACCTGGTCAAAAGACATCACGTCCACCTCCTCTTCTAGCATGCCATCAAATATAGACATGTAGTCTAAATCGTCCCGAGTCTCAGACTCGATGGTCACCAACTCGGTTTCTCATCTGCTACGGATTTGGTAGTATCTCTACCCGATTAACTGAATCCTCGCTCACTACATGTATATCTCTATACATATCATTTTCTCCTGACATCTACAATAAAACAATATAGTTTGATTAGTACACGTCAGTAAAATAATAGAAATACATAACATAATATAATGCATTTTTATAGGGTTACTTTCCATCTTTTACTTCTTTATTCTTTCTTAAGGTTATGACTTAAGGTTCTACTTTCCCCCTTAAGTTTTATAACCTAGGCTTTGATACCAACTTGTAGCGCCCCCAAATCCGGGTATCTTCCAACCTTACAGATGGTGCTATACTGTACAACATTTATACATTCATTCAATTGAAAAGTCTCAAAGAACGAACATAACTTCTATATATTTAAAGTAATATTTACATTTCCCAAGTTTTATACCCGTTACAAAGGTTCTTTGTCATAATATTAGTTAAATTACAACAATAGACCTATACTATTACAAGACATCTTAGTAATCTGCCTTAGCTTTTTCCTTATCCTTTTTTGATCCTTCGGGACGTTCAGTCTTAGCTGCATTCATATGGTTCAAGCAAGAGTGAGCAAACTAGCTAAGCAAGTATAACAATTTAATAACAACATGCTTGACACATATAAATCGTATATCTTCAATAACTGAACAATAGTTATGAAGTACTATTGATAATTCAAAATAGCACTTCATCTTTTCTTTTAAAATGTTTTACAATAACAACAGTATTTAGTAAAACATTCACACCAGTCAGAGACCTCGAGTATTCATTCTTTATTGGAAAAGGACAACCCGAGAGCAAGTCCGTAAGCCTGATATTACTTACGAGCACTTCTAGGTGATCAACCTATTGTACTCTATGTTGATCAACACTACATCCATTAAACGTATGCATGTTTAAGCATTTGGCAACCTCACGTGCCTGTCATTTTACCGACAAAACATTTGTTTAACATTTCAGTCTTCTTTTGAAAACCATAACTAGTAGTTAACAAAAGATAGCAACATTCGATAATACATGAATAGATTATCACTACATCAAGTCTAGCCAAAAGAATTGGCTTCAACTTCAACATACTTCAATTCATGCGAAAGAATACATGAATCTCATAAACTTGTTCAGAATGAACTGAGACAAGAGTTAGAATACTTGCCTTTAGCGTCTGCTACGGTATTTTAACTTTATGTTCAAGTCGTTCAAGTCTCTACAGTACATGATCACATAATACCTTACATTAGGTCACACATAATCAAGTATTTATATGACTATATCATACCCTTTTCTTCAATCTGATTGTGTATTAGATTCATTTACTATTCGTTCTGGTTTATCATTATACTGGCATTATATTTGACTAGGTTATTTCAACCTTTTCATTACATTCCTTAAGGGTTAACAAGGTATAAACAATGTTACATTACATTCCTTAAGTTGTGTTTACTTCCTTTTCTTTTCTTTGTACTTAGAAACATTCATTACTATTTTTGTTTTGAGGCGGCGTAGCCATCATCTTTTACTCTACATCTTCTTGTTTGCGGTGTGAGCTCTTAATATCATTGTCTGGACTTGGACTTCATGCATGAGTCTCTTTTAATTGCTGACTATATGTACCGTACTCTCCGTAGATTTTTTAGTAACTTTTCGTTATAAGTCAAATCACATGGCGCCACATATATATACATTATATTTTTCTATTGACTTCTGCGACGAACTCTTACGATGTGGTGATTCTTGCCATTCATTTTGAGTCCAACTCTTAAATGCCAAATATGACTTGTCTCCATTGGAAAACAATGGTTCCGAGTTCAAACACAAAATTTGACTTCTATTCCAGAGAATTTTACTTAATTCGACGATTATTATCGATCAATCGTGCAAAATCCTTAAGCAATTCTTCCTTCTTATGATTTGTTAAACATTACAAATGAACTTCATTCATCATGTGAACATCTCAATAAACGTAATACAACAACTTATATTCATTGTTGTATTTTAGACTTATTCTTCATGAGCTTATAACTTGTCATTTATAAACTAGTTAAGATTTGATTATTCATGACTTATGACAATTAAGGTTTCTTAATCATCATACTTTACATATTCTTCACATATAACTTTACTTAGATATATATGATTCATATAATCATATAAGTTCTTAATTCACTTTTCTTACTAAACTCATCACAAGTTCATATTTTCATACTTAACATTCAAGGTTAACTTATAATAAGTTTATAACTTTTATAAGTTTAAATGACTTATTCATTTTTCTTGCTTCTTATCATTCATGTTTCTTAATCCACCTTTTCTTATCATCCTATCATGGTAGAGATAGAAGATAATTGAGAAGAAGTCTTACTCTTTTGAAGTCTTGGTAAGGTAGTTTTTTCTTCTTCTTGCTTATGGAATGACTTATGTGTAGCTTATTCTCTCTAACACTTAAGCACTTTAGAAGTGTTGGATTATTTGATCAACCAACAAATGGCTTGTAAGCTTCCTCTATTTATAGACTTTCCAAGGTTAGGGTAGATTGGTCATTAAATCATCCCACCTCCTTAAGCCACATCCTTACTATTCATTACTTGTTAACCACTCTCTTATCTCATACTTGGCCATTACTTCAAAGTCTTGGTCAATACTCCTAAGTCTTGGTCATTACACTTACTTGATCACCACATTACTTGGTCACCACAATAACCATATCAATATGGTTTGCCCCATGGGTGATACAACCCATGGATTCTAGCTTGGGCTTACTTTAATTCACTCTTTGGGCTTTGTATTAATAACCACTAGTTGGTTCATAAATTAATAGTTGGGCTTCTGTCTTTAATTCACTTGGACTTGTATATAATTTTTAACCAATCATCCAAGTCCATTAACATTTCTTAATACATATTATTGATGTATTATTTTCATATTCTAATTCATATAGAATTTATATACGGTATTTCATCCTTCATACAAACTCGTATTATACTTCGTATTATACTCGATTTCATTGCTTCGTACAATACCAAGTATCATACAATTATTACTTATTCCTTAACACTTCGCTTTACTTAACATTTATAAATTAAGTCCACAAGCGAATTATTACATTTTCCATAACAAGATTTTTATTACATAATCCATCTTACCTTGTTATTCCATCATTGCGTATTCCTCGGAAACTCAAAATTATATCCCGAGCAAATACCAATGAATAGTGTTTTTCAGAAAATTTCTCGAAAAACTTTTATTTTCGTCTTGGAAATTCAAACACTTTAATTCATCCACGTAGCTCAAATACTACGACATTCTAACATCAATAGGTTATATAATGACAACCGTCTTGATAACACATGGAATATGATTTTATTATAATTTAATTTAATAAAATCATTTTACAATAAGATCCGAATTTCTCGGTCGCTACAGGTGAACGTCGAATGTTGGGACCGGGGATGGTACAACAAATGGCAGACATGGTTGAGCTAATAAGAACTAAGAACCCGATTGGTAGCGGCTCAAGATAGACAAAAGAAGTATACAAATCCTCATCGAGAGAAGATGGAGTTTGATGTAGGTTCATATGTCTTTTGAAAGTATCACCTTGGAAATGGAAGATACGTTTTGGGAAGAAAGAGAAGTTAAGTCCAAGGTTCGTAGGACCTTTTGAAATTTTAAGAAGGGTAGGAGTGGTAGCCTATGAAATTGCCTTACCTTCAGAAATGGAAAGAATACACAATGTGTTTCACGTGTTAGTGTTACGTCCTTATAAATTGGACTACAAGCACGTAATAGAGTATAAATCTATTCAAGTGGAAAAAGACTTAACGTATGAAGAACTTCCGATTCAAATTGTTGATAGGAAGGAACAAGTCTTAAGAAATAAAATAATACATTCAGTAAAGGTAATTTGGAGTCACCACGATGCTGAAGAAGCAATGTGGGAGCTCGAGAGTAAAATGAGGGAAAAGTTTCCTCATTTGTTTATGTAATTATAGCGAGATTCTGGGGACAGAATCCCTATAAGGAGGGAAGAATGTAACGCCCGAGAAAATCAGAGTTTTAATGAATTAAAATTTTATTTTGATTATGTGGATTAAATGAATTTAATTGATTAATTATGTGAGTAAGATATTTGAAGGTCGTTCTATGACCTAGAATGTGTGGATGTGGGTTAGTATTCTGGCTATGTGCTAGGATTAATTATTTTGAATTATCAAGACGAAAATAAAGGTTTTCCGAGAATTTTCCCGTAAAAACACTATTCATCTGATTTTGCTCGGAGCTTAGGTTTAGAATTCCAAGAAACGCATAATGATAGAATATGAAGATGTAATGGAATATCGAATAATATTTCAGTTATGGCAAACGAAGTTTTCGCCTGCGGACTTAAAGCCTAAGGTTTAGTGAAAGATATTTCCAAAAGGAAATGAAATGCATATAATCATTTCGGTTATTAAACGTATGATATAAGAATATGGTATGAATAGCGGTACAACGTATAATACGAATATCGTATGAATACTAAACGAAAAGAATATGTGAGTTATACGCGTAGAATACGATTAGTTCTTATAGAATTTTGAGTTAAGGACTTTGTACAATCCAATGGGATTTGGATTAATAGCAAGTCCAATGAACTATGGAATTAAACCCAAGTCAAGGCCCAATGTTAAGTTAAGACAAGCCCAATCCAAGAAACCTAACCACGGATCGAACTGGCGGGTCACGGGATGGATAAAACCCATGGGGCAACCCATGGGAAGACCTAAGGAGGTGTGGGCCGGCCACTTGGCCACCAAGTAAAGTGATTACTTGGTGGCTAGGTTGTTGAGGAGGTGGGGAATAGTAAGGAGGTGGCCCTTTGGATAATTTTTCCCTCCATTTGGTTTCTTATAAAAGGAAAGCTTATGTTGGTTATTTTGTGTTTTGTAAATTTGGCCAACATATATTGAGAGAGAGAACGAGCTAGAAACAAGTAATCGATCTACTTTGAAGCAAAACATAAGAAGTTTACCAAGAATGCGAGGAATGAAAAAGGTAATATTTTGTAAACATTAGTCTTCATCCTTTTCGATTTCTTTCTAGTAGAGAATCGTAGATTGGTGGAGCATAACTATTGTGGAGGAATAAGAATGTCTATTAATGATCAAAACATTGATTAGTCATGTTTGAGTAAAAATTATAAGAGTTTACGTAAGTTAAATCATAAAAATCTTTGAAAGTTAACTTTGTTGTGGATGGATGAATCCAAAGCCATCATAGCTAGGGTATGTGAATCATGCTTGGTTAAGGTATATATGATGAATCAATGGAGTGTTTCATTTGATTTGGCTTATAGAACACGACTAACGAAGTTATGGCGAATTTTACGAAAATAGACGTTAAACGTCGAAAACGTAAAAATCTCGGATTAAGAGTTAAAAGTTGTTGTGTGACTTGAAAACTTCAATTTCCAATGTCAACACGTGAGATAGGGTATTCAAGAGTTGTGGACGCAAGAATCGTCGAATTCTAACTTATAACGAAGAAAATGAGTATTGAACGCTCGACAACGATAAACGAACGCTCAAAATGAACCAAAAGTTGAATTCCAAGTTAACGGATTCGAAAATGTAAAATTCTTACATAAACACTTAGAGTATGTAATTTGTGAGTTGTGGGCTTTTGAATGAGCCAATTCGGATGTAAAACAAATAAGTTATGAAGCCGAGAAGTTCGTTGGAAAAACCTACTGTCAAAACTAACTAAGGCACAGGGGCGGCGCCGCAGCGCCAACCTAGTGTAATTTTGTCACGCCGTAGCTCCAAGCATGGCCGAGAGAAACCATAATCTTCTGGAGTTTCGCGTCGCAACACGAGAGTTAGTGCAAGGACTCGCGCCGCAGTGCCGAGTCCGGGAAAAACCTCTGGAGAGTGACGTCGCAGCGCCACTATAGTAAAAGGATTGCCGCGCCACAGCGCCGGCAGTGAGAAATAGTTGACCAAGTTAGGTTTTTAATTCTAATTGAAGGTAAACCAATAGTAAGGCATGAATGTACTTAATGTACATGATAGGACTAACTCTAAATCACTTATACAGTGATAACGTAGAAAGTTAAGTATTGTTTAACCATAATTAAACGAAGAACGCAAAAATATAAGCAAGTAAACCGTGAAGGGTGTTCGACGTTGGTACTTTACCAATGATCACTGAGTGTCGGTTAATAACGTAAGAACATTAGCGAGCCGTAATGAAGTATAGTAAGTCGAATTTACATTATTAATGGAATAAATTCAAGTAAGACATGGAAGAGGAAGAAGTTGGTTAAAGCAATAAACTAAGTTTGTTTGGTAGCTAATTACAGTGTGCTATTTGAATATATCATGTAGATCCTGTAAAGATTGAGAACTGTTGAATATTATATTCAAAGATGCTTGAAGGCAAGTTTTCTTAACGCTTGTCTAACCTCCGTGTTAGCCAAGGTTTATGTGATTCATGATAAGAAATGCATGAATTGTTTTACGAAAGGGTCGATGCCAGTTTTAATTCGGCTACACTAATCTTAAGAGTTAGATTGATTTGTTTACAAGTCTTTAAGTATAGAACTGTTAACGCTATCTTATGCCAAGTATTTGGTACGTATGTAAAGGTAAGTTTGTCTAAGAACAAACAAAAGTATTTTCATCGATTATTCGATGGGCACGCGAGGTTGCCAAAAGTTAAACGTAAATACGTTTAACGGAAGAGTGTTAATCAACATAAAGTACGATAGGATGATCACCTAGAAGTGCTCGTAAGTAATGCCGGATGTACGACCTTAGTGCCGGATGTCCTTTTCAAGTATGATAACGAAAAGAGTATGTTCATGGTCTTTTGACCGGTTTAGAATTCCTAAATTATTATATATACTTGGGAATCGTTGTTATGAAATGAGAAGTACTAGTCAATGTTTCATAGTGCTTCATAGCTATTTGTTCAGTTATGGAAGATAATCATATAATTCTCGATGTGGTATTTATATTATCCTTTGTTAGACTTGCTGAGCTAGTTATGCTCACTTCTTTCTTGAATTATATGATTGCAGCTAAGGCCGAACGAACTGAGAATTCTAAGAGAGATAAAGGCAAAGCTAAGATGGATAGTTAATTATCCTGTAATAGACTAGTGTATTTGTATGTAATATACTTATGAGTAATGAAGAATGTATTAGGTTTCTAAACATGGGAAAGGATTTATTTCTAATGTAATAAGAATATAGTGAATACAATCATTTGTTGTTATCTTAATGGAATGACTGTATGAATTTTAGTATCGTGTAGCACCATCTGTTGGGTTGGAAGATACCCAGATTGGGGGGCGTCACATTCTTCTTGCTTCTTGAATTATAAAATCTAGCTTTTTCTCTCTAACCAATAAGTACTTATGTTGTTGAATGAAATGAAACAACCAACAAATGAGCTAGCATGCTTCTTATTTATATAAATCTCAAAGTAAGGGCTTAATAGTCAATAAGCCATCCACCTCCTTAATCGTCTCCTTACTATTCATTACTTAAGCACTAAGTTAACTTTCTCATCACATTATTTGCTTGCTCACCACTTAACTTATCATTTACTTAGCCCTTAAGTTTACTTGCTCATCACTTATAAGCACTTTACTTAGTCATTAAGCATAAGCACTTAGTCATTACTTAACTTATCATTTGCTTAGCCACCAAGTACTTTACTTGGCCACCACTTTGCGTCACCCATGGTTTATCTTTACCCATTGGATCGATCCACGGATCCGGTTCTTACTTTGGGCTTTTAGCTTAATTAACTTAACTTATACTTGGGCTTGCATTAAACAAAGATTGGGCTTGTTCATTAATTCATATTGGACTTATCAATTCCTACACTTGGGCTTTATCATAATTCCAATTGGACATTACAATTTCCTACATAATCCTACAAATACAATATATTTGTCTTAAAGCCTTAACGTATTGTCTATGTATTATTCTCGTATTCTAACTCGTATACTTATTCAATATATACGACATACCATCATTCATACCTACTCATATAATACCTCGTATCATACTTGTATTCATTACCTCGTACAATACCTACGTATTATACGATCATTACTTTAATTCATTACACACATTTCAATTCTTCTCGAAAATCACTTTCCCTAACCATTAGGTTTTAAGTCCGCAGGCAAAAAACTGTGTTTGCCAAAACTGAAATATTATTGGATAATCCATCTTACCTTTATATTCTATCGTTACGTATTTCTCGGAAGTTCAAAAATAATTCCTGAGCAGAAACTGATGAATAGTGTTTTTATGGAAATTTCTCGGAAAACTTTTATTTTCATCTTGGAAATTCAAACACTTTAATTCTACCACATAGCCAGAATCCTAACCACATCCGCACATTCTAGGTCATAAAACGACCTTTATATAGCTTACTCCCATAAATAATCAATTGAATTCATTTAAACCACATAATCAAATAAAATTTTAATTATCATAAAAATCCAATTTTCTCAGGCATTACATACTTTCTATCCAATAGAACTTGTAATTGAACCATTAGCTGTTTTATCTCCACTGGCGCCATACGATATGGTGCCCTTGAAACTGGTGTCGCTCCTGGCACAATGTCTATCACGAATTCGGTCTCCTTATTCGGTGGAAGACCTGACAATTCACTTGGAAAAACATCCATGAATTCTTTCACTATACGTATTTGTTCCATCGTTGCTCCCATTCTCTGGGTATCAACAACATGGCACAAGTAACCTACACAACCCTTCTTTAACAACTTCCTAGTTTGTGTCATTGTAAGACAACATGAACGTCCAGTCGATTTATTACCGTAAAATACTACAGGAGGTTGTCTCAACGTTCTAATATTTACACATTTCTTCTGACAATCTATGATTTCCCCATGGTTAAACAACAAATCCATCCTGAGAATTACATTGAATTCTCCTCACTTTATCGGTATCAAATCTACCAATAATCTACAACCTCGTATTTCTATACAACAACTCCTATGGATATCTTCAACAGGAATTATCTCTACGTTCACTACTTTGATATTCAAAGGTTCATGCAATCTTTCGGGAAGTAATCCTAAGTGTCTAGCAAAATCACATACTATGAAAGAACAAGTAACACCCAAGTCAAATAACACGTAAGCATTTATGTTATTGATCGGGATGATACCTACAACTACGTCCCCTGATGCAACTACATCTTGGACTGTCATGTTAAAGGTATGGGCCATCAGCCTACTCGGCTGCGCTGGACCACCAATAGCTAACTTATTGCTATTAGCGCCCTTATTTCCGTCCGTCCCCTTCTTCGGAGAGATCTTTGCTATGTGGTAAGTTGATCCACATACAAAGCATCCGTGATTCTTCTTCTGACTTGGATAGTTAGGTGAAATGTGCCCTTATTATCCATAGTTATAGCATACGGCCTTCCCCTTGTGAAAGACTCCTAAATGAGTCTTCCCACAGGTCTTGCAGGCCTCCATCCTCCTCTTAGGATCCCCTTGCTTTACTCAGGTATTCCCAGAGTTAAACCCTTTTCCTCTTATGACCGTCGCCACTCCCGCTGGCTCCCTCGGTCTTCACTCCCCCGTCAACTTTACCCTTATTCTTATTTTCATTGTGGTACTGGCTTAGAGCCTCATTCCCACCTTCGACAATTATTGCCTTCTCTAATATGGTCCCAAAAGAAGTACTTTGGGACAAAGATATTCAACTATAGAGCCAGGGTTTCATACCCTGCTCAAACCTTCTAGCCTTTCTCACTTCAGTGTCCACCTGATGTGGAACAAACCTTCCCAGTTCATTGAACTTGTCAGCGTATTAGGGAACTGTCATCTCCCCTTGTTTCAACTCTAGAACTGCATCTCCATCCTCCCCTGCATACTCGTGGGAAAGTAGTTCTCGAAAAAATCTCCTTGAACCTTACCCATGTTAGGTTCTCGATACCATATCTAGCCTAGTTCGCCTCCCACCAAAAGTTGGCCTCACCCTTCATCATATAGGTTGCAAATGCAACCTTCTGACCCTCGTCAACATTTGCTATGACAAATGCCTTCTCAATTTTTTTCACCCAAGTTTGGGCTTCTATTGGGTCCGTAGTTCCTTTGAACTCTGGCAGACCGACACTCTTAAAATCCTTAAAAGTAGTAGCTCGTACTACTGCATGATTTACGGGAATATTCGCCTCATTCCTATTAAAAGCGGTCGTTAACAAGTTAATGAACTCTTGCATCGGGTTAACCGGACCTCCCTCCGGTTGATTTGTATTAGCCTCTTGGTTTCGTTGTCTCCTTCTTGGCGGCATTTTGCTATTAAGATCAACAACACATTTCGTTATTATTCGCTTCTCGTTGGTTAGTTATTATTCATGATTAATCAATAACTTCAACTCATTACGCAATATGTTCCATAAAAAAGCTTATATTGATTCATTTCTTGTAGTATAATACTACATCGTTTACCTTACACAACCTAAGCTGATTACATTACTATCCCGTAATTGTTTTCCAAAAATTGGGATTTACAAAAGACTACCCTTTGATATACAAAAGATGGTTTTATGTCACTACTAGATACATCATATTTACATGTCTAACTATACTCTAGTTATCAACTAGTCTACATCTGCCTTATGGCATTCTCAAAATCTGCATTGACAAGACCGACAATAATATCTCGGCTGATAGTATGCTGAGTATGCCCTTCTTCTATTGGATACCCAGCTACTTGCTCCTGAAAATCCGCATGAGAACTCCTATGTATATAGGACATCCTCCCAATCTTCTACTTCTTGGTCTTTAGCTCCAGTCTAAGCTCAAAGACCTCGTGTTTCAGCTCCTGGACCTTGTCCTTCGCCAAAACTTTCTCATCATGTTCCTCCTCCCACATCGACTCTATACTTGTCTTATCCTCCAAGACAGCACGAAGCTCCTCTTTCAACTCCTTTACCTCTTTACAATACTGGATGTTTCTATCCAATACTCCCATTGACTCCCCCGGAGTCGTCTCTTCCTCAGGTGCTATGGGGTTAAATGACACCACATCCACCTCCTCCTCTGACATGCCATCAAACAAAGACATGAGGTCTAAGTTCTCCGAGTTTCCAGACTCAATAATTACAACTTCAGGCTCTACTACTATAGGGTTCGGGTAGACCTCTATTTGGTTCACCAATTCTTCACCGACTACATGTATATCCCTATACATTTCATTTTCTCCTGACATCTACAACAAAACAATTTAGTTTATGTGACGAATGAGATTTTGTAATCAAATTTGAATATTTATTGAATTAAATAAATATTTTTGATGATTTAATTATTGGATTGAATAATTAATTATTGAATTTGTGGTAAATTAATTTAATTATATGTGTTATATTGATTAAATTAATGTGGAGAATTTTATTATTCAAAGTATGTATTTAATTGAGCTAATTTTATTAAATGAATTATTTAATAAGCATAATGTTATTCTAATTAATTTATAATTAATTAGAGATTTAATAATTTAAATAATTAATAAATGAGAATTTTAATTATGTAATGATGTGATTTAATGTAGAATTATTATATTTTATTTAAATTAAATAAGATATTTGACTTATTGCTTAAATGGGTGTGACATTATTAAACTATATTATAAGAGATTAATTAAATTAAAGAAAAAGAACCTTCTAATAATTAGCCAAACAAGGCCTTATGAGGAGTTGGGAGCAGTTAAACCACGTATGGATTAACTGACCGCAACTGTGCGCATTAATCAGTCTAGTTTCTCTTACACATTTCATTTATCAGAATTCACTTAGAAAATTCATAGAGAGTTAGAGAGAAGTTGAAGGAAATTGTGTGATTGAAGAAGATTCTGAAAGGGATTTCATCTCCTACTAATTTACACTGCTAGGTAATCTCTTTAACCAAACCTTATTTACGTACTTAGAAATTTTTCATGAAAATTGGCTTTTAGTTTTCTGTAATTAATTTTTTATGGCCAATTGTTAAATTTATGATGTTATATATGTGTATTAACATGTATAGTTCAATCACTACAAAAAATAGGGCATTGGCGACGGCCACATTAGCGACGACTCGAGTATCGTCGACAATGATGTCAGTATCGACGACCACGCCGTCGCCAAAGTGGTATGTCGGTAATGACTATCCCTGGGTCTAATTTGGTGGGAAACTTTTCCCTGTCGTGGGAAAAGGCATGAGCAACGGCCTTGTCGTCATTAGTGTCGTCAAGAATGGCTCATAGGCGACGGGGTTAGTGGCGACGGCTATGCCGTTGATAATGAGACTTGATTTAAAGCTTTAGGCTCGACGGGAACGACTACTTCTTTTCCCTTCCCTCCTATTTTTGATTTTCCCCCAATCCCTTCACCCCAAGCACTCCCTTCCCCTCTGGCGACGTCACCCCCTTCTGCCACCCTCCTGCCACCTCCGGCGAGTCTCCGGCCTCCTCTGCTATAACTTCCAGCGACCTCAGCTCCTCTTCCTGCCATACCTCCGGCGACGACCCTCCCCCTTTCCTTCTGGTAAGCTCCTTCTCTCTACTCCTGATCTATATGTGTTTTAGAATAATTAATCCATGAAATCATGTTCAAATTGGAGTTTTATAGTTTTACAGAGAAAATATATGAATATGACTTATAAGTACAAAACAATTATGTTTAAATTGCATATTAATCGGTAAATTGATGAATGATTACATTTATACATGTAAAAACGAAAAGAACAAACTTAAACGGACTGATTTGGTCGAAAAATGAGTTCGCAGTAGTTGATTTCGTTAATAATGTTAAAAATGGAGTTTTTCATAAGAACAGTAAAATTATGGGATTTGATTCAAGTGATTGTATGAATTAAGTTGTTAAAATCATGTTAGAAAGATTGGGTAATGATCATATATGAATTATAATATTTGGGTATGCTTAAATTAATGTATGGACAAGGAAATTGGAAGTTATGGCCATATTCTGTGTTCTTCACAGAACGTATAATTGAACTTGTGAGAGATTTTTTGGCTTAATTTGGCATTTTATTTTTCATGAACGCAAAAAGCAGTAAAAAAGCTATGAATCGAGTGCAGGTAACTCACTTCTTACGGCAATTTTTTTTTTGTTTAAAAAACACGCAAGTGTACGTGGTCAACAAAGTAATATAGTAGTGAATAGAGTATCGTTCCCACGAGGACAAATTATCAAAATTTTAACTTCACAATTATCAATTTTCTATTAATCCTAATTTCTAATTATTAACTATAATCAATTCTAACTATTCAATTCAATGGTTTAAAACTATATAAAAAAAACTAAATTAATAAATAAGTAAACTATCACAAAACAGTCACCAATATCAAAATCCAGAATTTCAAACAATTAATGGAGAATTAGACTTATGATTTCACCCTGAGCTTCACTCTGATTTTCAAACCTTTATTCCAACTCAATTTAATATCCCAGTTTATTAATCAAGAACACGAACGTAGTAATAGCCACCTCTCGATGCACTAATACCGTATTAACATCAATCCACAATTAAGATAAACTGTTAAACACCTAAATTAACCAACTCACTATATCTCTATGTGAACTGCAATTAAAGAAGGTTGAAGTTTAAGCTCTCTATACGATTACATGTGATGTCAAGCGTATCTCTACCTTAACAATAATCACAAATCTGCTATTGACAAAATTCATGACACATGCTATATTAACTAGGTCTAGATTCGAATCTCCTCTCTCGATTCCTTTCAAATCCATAAAGAACTATTGATCGGGCAATTCATAAATTCACGCTCAAATTAACATAGATAAACTGAAAATATATTATTGAATTGGAAATCAAAGCTATAGAATCATCGTTTCACCCAAAGATCCATCACAAGTCTAATAAGTAAATTAGTTCATAACGAATGAATTAAAAACTGAATAATTTGTTGAAAACATCCTTCCAATTACAAATAAGACTAAAGAGAAGAAGAATAATGAAAACCCCTTCACGTAGCCTTGATTCGCAACCGTCGTGGCAATCTCTGAAAATTACTCCTCCAAAATTTGCTCTTGAATCCTGGAAATCGCTCTTGAATTATGCTCTGCGTGTTGTATGATTGTTGTTTTTCCAAGTAATCTCTCCTCTCTCCTGGCCGAAATCTCTTTTATTAGAGTCCAAGCGCACCACAAAAATCCCAAAATCCAAGCACCAACAGACATCAAAACAGAACAGGTCACTCAGATCGGGACCCCCTTCCCGGGGTACTAAGTTAAAAAACGCATTGCTTGGCTGAAGCTATCGACTTGACTTCAATTTTTTTTCTTTTCAACATTTTTCCATTTTTTCTCCAAAAAGACCACCTTTCCTCACCACTTGCATCCATGACCACCCTACACATAAAATAACATGAAACGAGTAAAAACGAACACAAAACACGAAGATAACTACTAATTTAAACTTGAAATGAATATTAATTCGTGTATATAAAATCCACTTATCAAAATCCCCAAACTTAAACCGTGCTAGTCCTCGAGCACAAAACAAACTACGCGCTATGCAATGCAATGAAATGCAATAACAATCTAAATGCCTAAAAATCCAACAACATCTCATAAACTAACTTATCCCATCGGCCTCAGAGAAAACAAGCAACTTTACAATACTAATTATCAAAACCAATCCACACTTACGTATTAATTCTCAAATCTTGAACAATTATCACTGGTATAGCGTGCGTGTGTGATCAACATCTAAGATAACTGATACGGACCCAAATTCAATACATAAGCTACATCTTAGAAGGAATCATACAGTGCAAACTTAAAAAATCTCAAAGATAGGCACAACTCAACTAAAATTAAACAAAACCAAATTCAAGGATACATGCAGGATACTTATGCTTTTTCTTTTTTTTCTTTTTTTTTTTTTCAAACACGGGGCTTTTTGCACTTTTCCGCTTTTATTATTTATTTTTTTTTTTCTAAATATACATTTCGATTGCAATGTCTCATCCCATTAGGCTAACAATGTTACCCCTTAGCGAGCTTTTGACCAACGACTCCCAAACCATAAAAGACCTTAGGGCGCTAGGTGTAAAGACAATCCCCTTGGGCGTACTTGCTCAAGTAACAAACCGAAACAAGACTAGTCACCATGTATACCTATTTTTTTTTTTTTTTTTTTTTTTTTTTTTTTTTTTTCAAAGCTTATATACCCCACATATATTCCCCCAAACTTAGGTTCTTGCCTAATTTAAGCCTTCACTGCCTATCCTTGTCATTTTTCTGGTTCACCCTAGCATTATCCTTTAGACACTATTTATGTATCAATTTGAACTGACCGGTCAACCAAGATGTTATTAGTGCTAACCTTTTTATAATAGTTTCAAAGAAGTCCAAGAATCGATTCATAACAGAAATTATATCACAGTTCTAATAATCCATACTATATTGGTTAACTTGTTCACAATCTCATCATTGGCCAAAATAAATCAGTAAAATGCGACACATATTGGAAATATGCAAAAACACTCTATTTAACTTTTTTTATATATATATATATATATATATATATTAAACAATGCAAAATCCTAACTACTATGCAAATACCTAATCTATAATGCAAAACTAGATATGAAAACAAAAATAACAAAATGCATGCAACTAACAAATAAATCCCCCAAACTTAAATAAGACAATGCCCTCATTGGATAAAAATTAAGTGCATGAGGACTTCCCTGGAATCGTCTAAGTCTGGGGAGGTGGTTGGTGCTCTTCTTCATCGGAATCACTGGGAGGAAATCGAGGTAATGGTCCGGGTTGTTGATATGGAAATTGAGCCGCCGGGTTGAAACTTTGGAGTGTTGTGTTGAATGAAGCGAAAGATGCGTTCATGGCATCAAACATGTGATCTTGGCGCATCGCCAATCGCCGATTTCCGACGCGGTCGCCCTATTGTGCGATTCATATGATTTTGGAACTCAATGAACCGAGGACTAGATATTGCCTTGCCTCTGCATGTACGCTTTCGGTTCCTTGATCTCCCATCATTTCATCCTCATCCCCGAGGTATCTTCTCAGATCGACCTCGCATCTTCCGACGCCGATGGAAAAATAAAACCCAAACCTCGTGGATGTGACTCTCTCCCCGCCAAACCGAATACCGCGCAATCATTCGAATCAAGCAAAGCGAAAGCGGTATTTGAGTGGGCTCATCATCAGAATATCTCACCCCGGTGTTGCGGCACAACGCACATATAAGTGATGCGTGAGGTAAACCGCCCAAAAAATTTCCACGTAAGCACTGTTGGATTGAGAAATTGATAATGGCCTCGACGTCAATAATGAAATCTTGCACAATGGCGTATAATAAAGAACGCTTTCTTTTGTGACGTCCAAGTGTGTGTTGGGACGGAAGCAATTTTGCGCATAAGAATGCATACCATATCTTTCCATACTAGCTAAGGTCCTTGCTATTGATCACCATTCCTCCCTTTCTACCTTTGATCCAAGAGGTGCCCGACTTTGTCATGTTTTTAATAACCTCCTCATAGTCAGGGTCAAAATCCCTCAATTGGGCATACTGACAATGTCGTGGCACCCACAACTGATAGTAAGCATTAATGGCATCGTCACTGAATGGAACCATTCGACCCCGCACAAACGCTTTGAAAGGAGCTTTATCTTTTGGCGCGTCATAGAATTCTCGACAATGTTAACAACGGCGGGTATCGGATGTTCAATGAAGTGAAGCCACCCTTTTGGTAAATTTGAGACATCATCTCCCCATCATTCCCCTCGGGGCCAATCCTCGCCCTGGCGTAAGTGCCTTGGTTAGCTGTGTATCATACCGATCGATGCATGCGGCACTCACAAATTTTCGTCGATCATAAGTTGATGGCGGTGGAGCGGCGCTTGAACTCTCCCCCATTGGCGTTTTGGGTGTCGATTGAGAAGCCATTGAATTTCAAAGATGAACTCTTGCTAGCAAAACACTACCTTCCCCAAAACTTGGTTCAATTAATTTATCAAACACTGGTGTGTGCATAGGTTACTCAATTCGTCCCCCAAACTTAGGTTGGTTCTATGGAATTGGAGTTGAGAAAAGATGAAGACTTGACACAAAAAAAAAACTTACTCTCAAGTGTATGTTTCCCAATTTCTTCAAAAATTGAGTTTAATGGTGAAGAATATGGGAAGATGAGATGGAGGGTTTATATAGGAGTGATGTGGGGAGAGGAAGTGGTGGACGTGATGGAGGCTACGTGATGGAGATCATGGGGGTAGAAGGTGGGTGTAATGGATTTAGGTAGGTAGTGGTAGTAGTGGGTTGGTATGTATGGAGCTGGTAGTGATGTGGGTGAGGTTTAGAGATAAAACAAAAGATGGCAGTGTGTTGTGTGTGTGGGAGGATATGGGTTGTGCATGCATTTCAAATAAGCGTGTTCCGCCAGATTCAGGGACCCCCCCTACGTGGGGGTGCTAGCTAAAAACCCGCCCGGCGGGCATGCCCACTGACTTCGAATTTTGGCCAAAAATTTTGAGATGCAAAATTCTCCGATTTTCCTCCATTTCTTGGTCGTTGTTGCTCTTACTCACGTTGGACCTCTCCTGAAACCAAAAACATGCAATATGTTAGATTAATGACGACTTGGAGTTTCATTGAGATTTTTAGCAAAACTTTTACTTGATAAGACCTAACTGCTGCTTAATAAACTACATCCTAACAATTAAACATGAACTATGGAAAATAAAGAAAAGTTGGGTTGCCTCTTAATTAGCGCTTGATTTTAAGTCGCTCAAATTTCGACTACCCCCTGCTTTTATCGTGTATCGGGAGGTAATGTCGCTTAAGGCCCCGATTCGACTCGCCACCCCCAAGAATGCTTTATCCGTTGACCATTGACCTTGAACGTTTTCTAATTATTACTATCGTAGAGTTCAACGGCGCCATGAGGAAATACGCGTTTTATAGTAAATGGTCCCGACCATCTCGACTTAAGCTTTCCTGGGAACAATCGCAGCCGTGAGTTGAACAAGAGGACTGATTGACCCGGCTCGAATGTTCGTTGCACAATTTTCTGGTCGTGCCATCTTTTAACCTTTTCTTTATATAGCTTGGCGTTCTCGTAGGCTTGGAGTCGGAATTCATCGAGCTCATTTAGTTGGAGTAGCCTCTTTTCTCCTACAGCGGCTTGATCAAAATTCAATTTCTGTATGGCCCAGTAAGCCTTGTGCTGTAGCTCCACCGGTAAGTGACATGCTTTTCCATACAAGAGTTGATACGGTGACATCCCGATTGGTGTTTGTATGCAGTCCGGTACGCCCATAATGCGTTATCCAACCAAAGTGACCAATCTTTCCGACTCAGATTTATAAATTTTTCTAATATCTTCTTGACTTCTCCGTTTCAAACCTCACCGTCCATTTGTTTGAGGGTGATACATCAGTAGCCACCTTATGGTTGACCCCATACTTAGCCAAAAGAGAGTCAAACGACTTATTGCGTAAGTGACTACCTTCATCATCGATTATTGCTCTTGGTGTACCAAACCTCGTGAAAATATTTTTCTGTAGGAATTTGAGGACCACCTTGGCATCGTTAGATGGTAGTGCTGCAGCTTTGACCCATTTCGAGATGTAATCCACCGCGAGCAGAATATATTGATTGCTCAAAGACGAAGGGAATGGTCCCATGAAATCGATGCCCCATACATCAAAAATTTCCACTTCAAGAATTGTTTGTAGGGGCATCTCATTCCGTTTCGATATGTTTCCCACCCTTTGGCATCTATCAAATGTTTTCACAAATTGGTGGGCGTCTTTGAACAATGTAGGCCAATAAAACCCAGATTGAAGCACTTTTACCGCGGTGCGCTCACTCCCATAATGTCCACCATATATGCCGATGAGTGGCATTCTTGCAAAGATGTTGTGGACTTCACCGTAGGGGATACATCGTCGAATCATCTTATCTACAAGACCGCTTGAATAGAGATGGCTCATCCCACATGTACCACTTGACGTCATGAAGAAACTTCTTTTTTCGTTGTCGTAAGATCCGGGAAGCATTTTGCTTACCACAAAATTTAGAAATCAGATACCACTTAAATTTCAGATTTAACCCAAATAGTTTGCTCATCCCGGAATGACTCGTTGATCGCAAGATCTATCTTCATCCTTTTCTCCGGATTTTCCGGCCTTGATAAATGGTCTCAAGAACTTGATTCTCCATCCCTTTCTATCTTTAATTTCTAAATCAAACTCTTGAAGTAGGAGAATCCATCGGATAAGGCGTGGCTTAGCATCTTTTTTCGCTATTAGGTACCGAATCACCGAATGGTCCGTGTAGACTATTACCTTAGTCCCGATCAAGTATGCCCAAAATTTGTCGAACGCGTACACCACTGCAAGCAATTTCTTTTCCGTGGTAGTGTAGTTCATCTGAGTCTCTATGAGTGTTTTGCTTGCATAGTATATGGCGTGAAACACCTTGTCTCTTGTTTGTCCCAAAATAGCCCCAACTGCATAGTCGCTCGCATCACACATAAGCTCGAATGGCATTTTTTTCATCGGCATGCGACTATCACACGGGTCAGTAGTTAATTTCTTCTTCAACAATTCAAACGCGGACTTCAGATTCCGCAGTAAAGTCGAAAGTAGCATCCTTCTCTAAAAGATCGCATAGAGGTTTTGCAATCTTAGAGAAGTCTTTTATGAACCCTCTGTAGAACCCAAAGATGCCCCGTAAAACTTCTAATACCCTTAATCGAGCTTGGTGGAGGTAATTTCTCGATCGATATATCCAACTTTGCTTTGTCCACCTCCAATCCTTGAGCCGACACCTTATGGCCCCAAAATTATGCCCTCTTCAACCATGAAGTGGCATTTTTCCCAATTTAGTATGAGGTTTGTATCCTTACATCATCGCAACACCATGACCAGATTCTCTAGGCACGTATCAAAATTGTCTCCATAGACCGAGAAATCATCCATGAAGACTTCGACATTCTTCTCCGCCATGTTCGAAAAAATAGCCATCATACACCCTTGTAAAGTTGCTGGTGCGTTGTATAGCCCGATGACATCCTCCTGAATGAAAATGTGCCGTAAGGGCATGTAAATGTTGTCTTTTCTTGATCCTCAGGAGCGATGGCGATCTGATTATATCCCGAGTATCCATCCAATAAACAGTAAAACTCATGTCCCGCTAACCTGTCTAACATTTGATCGATAAAAGGTAGCGGGAAATGATCCTTTCGGGTTGCCTTATTCAATCTCCTATAATCGATGCACACCCTCCAACCTGTCACTGTCCTTGTTGGAATTAACTCGTTGTCCTCATTCTGTATCACCGTCATTCCCCCTTTCTTCGGCACACAATGAACCGGACTTACCCATTTACTGTCGGAAATTGGATATATGATACCGGCATCCAATAATTTTAGAATTTCCTTCTTGACCACTTCCTTCATGATTGGGTTAAGTCGACGTTGATGCTCCACCGATGGACTTGCATCATCCTCCATCAGAATCTTGTGCATGCAAAATGATGGGCTAATGCCTTTTATATCCGCAATCGTCCATCCAATCGCTGATTTGTGATCCCTAAGCACCTCAAACAACTTTTTCTTCCCGCAATTGTTAAGCGCAGTAAATAATTATGTAAAGAATTTGAATTGCCTAAATACGCATACCTGAGATGTTTAGGGAGTGGCTTAAGTTCCAATGTTGGTGGCTCCTCCAATGATGGTTTTAATTTTTCGCAATCTGCTCTCTCGGTGTGCAGAGGTTCAACCGGTGCTCTGAATCGGCTAACTCGTGGCAACGAGTCTAGCATCTGTAATAAGTCCACAAATTTCGGGTCGTCTTTTTCTTCATCCCCCAATAAAGTTGTTTCTAACGGATCGTTGATCAAACTCTTGCTCATATCTTCGCTGGTAATTTGCTCAATTAAATCCATTCGAAAACACTCTTCCTCGTCCGTAGGATATTTCATGGCCTTGAACACATTGAATTTTATTTCTTGGTCTTGGACTCTCATAGTAAGTTCTCCTTTTTGCACGTCTATGAGTGTCCTTCCCGTGGCCAAGAAAGGTCTCCCTAGGATGATCAGGATGTTCTTATCTTCATCGAAATCCAGTATGATAAAGTCCGCAGGGAATATAAACTTATCCACTTTTATAAGAATGTCCTCTACAATTCCTCTCGGATATGTGATTGACCTATCCGCCAACTGCAATGAAATATTTCAGAGCTTTTGGCGCGGCAAACCCAATTCGAGTACACCGACAATGGCATCAGTTTTATACTCGCCCCTAAATCACATAAGCATTTGTTAAACGACATCTTCCCGATCGTGCACGGGATAGTAAAGCTCCCCGGGTCTTTGAGTTTTGGTGGTAGCTTTTCAGTAATAATCGCACTACACTCCTCTCGTTAGTGCCACTGCTTTCAATTCTTCCCATTTCTTCTTCCTCGATGTAATTCCCTTCATAAACTTTCGATAACTCGGCATTTGCTCTAGGCCTCTCTGCGAATGGGATGTTAACTGGAGTTTCTTGAACACGCCTAAAAACTTTGTGAATCGCTTATCTAATTTTTGTTTTTGGACCCTTTGCTAAAACGGCAGTGGAGGATAAACAATCGGCTCATTGTTTTCTTTATTTTTGTTACCCTCCACCACATTACTGTCATTAACTTTTTCCTCCGGTGTTGCTGAATTTTCTGCAATATTACCCCCGAGATGTTTTCCACTTCTCAACATAACTGCTTGACATTGCTCATGATTACCCTTCGATTTCTCTCAAAGTGTCGCGCTAGTAATGTTCCTTGTGGTCTATTATTCATTGCTAATGCCATCTGTCCAATCTGATTTTCCAAATTCTTGATTGACATCTCTTGACTTTTCATCACCATTGCTTGATTTTTTATTAATGCATCAGTGCTGGTTATGAACTTTGACACCATTTCCTCGAAATCGGATTTTTTTTCCTGATGTTGAACCGGTTGTTGATGACTCTGAAAACCAGGGGGATATGATGGTCGTGGAGCTTGATTTTGCTGGCTATTGCTCCACGAGAGGTTTGGGTGGTTCCTATTCCCCTGGTTGTAGGTGTTTTGGTATGTATTTTGTGGAATTCTATTGTAGTTGCCTATGAACTGAACGGATGCTGGATTTATTGCGCACGGATCTGTTGGATGATCACCCGCACACAATTCACATACTACCATAACCTGCTGAACTTGAGCCCCTGTCATCGTATTAACCCTATCATTCATAGTATCAAACTTCATGGATAGTGCAGAAAAGTCGTGCTGTATAGTCAGTACTCCATCTAATTCCAAGATCCCAGCCGCCTTTTTGTTGTGTGTCATTCTTGTTGTGGGCCACTGGTAGTTATTTGCCGCCATTGTTTCGATCAAATTGTATGCGTCCTCGTAACTCTTAGCCATGAATGCACCGCCCGATGCCGCATCAATGTTGGTTCTGACATTTCCATGTAGCCCGTTATAAAAGGTGTTCATTTGTAACCACTTGGGCAATCCATGATGTGGGCACTTTCTGAGTAATTCCTTGTATCGCTCCCATGCCTCATATAGTGACTCCCCATTCTGCTGCTCAAACATTGTGATGTCATTCCTCATTTTCGCAGTCTTCGCCGGTGGGAAAAATTTGGCAAGAAATTTTTGAGCCAAGTCTTCCCACGTAGTGATCGACCCCGGTGGAAGAGAATGTAACCAACTCTTCGCCTTGTCCCGTAAAGTGAATGGGAACAAGCGAAGTCTCACTGCCTCATCCGACACCCCATTGTACTTGAACGTGTCGCACATTTCCAGAAAACTGATCAAATGCTCATTCGGATCGTCATTCGCCATTCCCCCAAACTGACATGAGTTCTGCATCATCTGAATGGTCCCAGGCTTAATTTCAAAAGTGTTCGCAGCTATTGCAGGCCTAGTAATGCTCGACTGCAGATCAGTCACCCTAGGTGTTGCAAAATCCCTCAACGCTTTCTGGTCTTCGGCAGCCATGATTTCTTCCTTATCAGAATTTTTGAATTTGTTCCTCGTGTCCTCGATCCACTTACTTAACCTCTGAAATCTCCTTTCAATGTCATCCTCAAAATGAAGCAAGTTTGGATGTTTGGATCGCGTTTGCATAAACCAATCTCAAAAACCTGAAATAGGAGAAACAAGAACAAAAAAAATGTTTAAGTAAAACTGGACTAATTAAACTGATATCATAAAAAAGTATTAAAATCTCGGCTAAATTGTCCTCGGCAACGGCACCAAAAACTTGTTGGGTAAAATCAATACGCGCAAAAACACGCAAGTGTACGTGGTCAACAAGTAATATAGTAGTAAATAGAGTATCGTTCCCACGAGGATAAATTATCAAGAATTTTAACTTCACAATTATCAATTTTCTATTAATCCTGATTCTATTAAACTATTCAATTCAATGGTTTAAAACTATATAAAAAAAACTAAATTAATAAATAAGTAAACTATCACAAAACAGTCACCAATATCAAAATCCGGAATTTCAAACAATTAATGGAGAATTAGACTTATGATTTCACCCTGAGTTTCACTCTGATTTTCAAACCTTTATTCCAACTCAATTTAATATCCCAGTTTATTAATCAACAACACGAACGTAGTAATAGCCACCTCTCGATGCACTAATACCGTATTAACATCAATCCAAAATTAGGATAGAAATCCGTTAAACACCTAAATTAACCAACTCACTATATCTCTATGTGAACCGCAATTAAAGAAGGTTGAAGTTTAAGCTCTCTATACGATTACATGTGATGTCAAGCATATCTCTACCTTAACAATAATCAAAATCTGCTATCGACAAAATTCACGACACATGCTATATTAACTAGGTCTAGATTGAATCTCCTCTCTCGATTCCTTTCAAATCCACAAAGAATCTGTTGATCGTGCAATTCATAAATTCACGCCAAATTAACATAGATAAACCGAAAATATATTATATGAATTGGAAATCAAAGCTATAGAATCATCGTTTCACCCAAAGATCCATCACAAGTCTAATAAGTAAATTAGTTCATAACGAATGAATTAAAAACTGAATAATTTGTTGAAAACATCCTTCCAATTACAAATAAGACTAAAGAGAAGAAGAATAATGAAAACCCTTCACGTAGCCTTGATTTCGCAACCGTCGTGACAATCTCTCAAAATTACTCCTCCAAAGTTTTTTCTTGAATCTCGGAAATCGCTCTTGAATTATGCTCCGTGTGTTGTAAGATTGTTGTTTTTCAAGTAAAGTAAGCTCTCCTTTCTCTGGCCGAAATATGCTTTTATTAGAGTCCAAGCGCAAAATCACAAAAGTCCCATCAAAACCGAGCACCAGCAGACATCAAAAATGTAACAGGTCACTCATTTTTCCACTTTTGCTCGGACCACTTGCATCCGACCACCCTACACATAAAATAACATGAAAAGAGGGAAGTAACTACTGAATTTAAACTTGAAAAATATTAATTAGTGTATATAAAATCCACTTATCATTTAGCGTAAGATATTGGCACAATATGGACTTCAATTGGTTTTTTTTCCATTTGAGATATTTTCAACATTTTTTCCACTTTTGCTCCATAAAAAGACCGCTATTTTTCCTCACCACTAGATAGATCCATGACCACCCTACACATAAAATAACATGAAAAGAGTAAAAACGAACACAAAACATGTATTTTTAAGATAACTACTTTTAATTTAAACTTGAAATGAATATCAATTCGTGTATATAAAATCCACTTATTGGTTTTGTTGGTCTTAGCTGCATTCATATGGTTCAAGCAAGAGTGAACATAACTAGCTCAACAAGTATGACAATTCCATTTAAACAAAATACTTGAAACATAGGAATCGTATATCTTCAATAACTGAACAATAGTTATGAATTACTATCGATAACTCAAAATAACACTTCACTTTTCTTTAAAACGTTTCACAATAAATAATATTAAATAAAACATCAATTCCGGTCCAAGACCTTGAGCATTTCATACTTTCTTTGAAAAAGGACAACCCGGCACCAAGTCCGTAAGTCCGACATTTCTTACGAGCACGTCTAGGTGATCAGCCTATAGTACTCTATGTTGATCAACAATACTTTCTTTAAACGTATGTACGTTTAAGGTTTGACAACCTCACGTGCCTGTCGTTTGACAACAAAACATTTATTCATGCATACTCAGTCTTCTTTTGAAAACCACACCAAATAGTTTGGCAAAACTTAACAACATTGATAGATTATAAGAAATCCATAAAACATCTTAAGTTTAGCCGAAGGAATTGGCTTTGACTTCGTCCTACATTAATTCATGAGTAAGAATAGATGAATTCCAAAGCTTGTCTAGATTGAATATAGACAAGGGTTAGACCACTTTCCTTTAGCGTCTGCTACGGTTATTATACTTTCCCTTTAAGTCTTTAGAGTCTATATAATCTATGATCACATAACAAAACACATTTAGGTCATGAATAAACATACATGGTTCCTAATGAATGTTACCCTTCTTCTCAATCTAATCATATATTAGATTTGTTATGATTGGTTCCGGCTTTCCGTTACGTTTTGCATCGTTCTTACTTTCACATGCAATTGACTTACTTTCGACCTTTAGTGTAACACTTAAGGTCTTTAACATCTTAATTGGTGTTACATTAAGTTAATTAAGGTAAGTTAATTTAACTTAATTACTTAACCTTTTTTCTCTACTTATAAGCATTCATTACTATCCTTGATATAGTGTTGGCGTTGTGGCGCTGACCACTCTCTCTAAAGTCTATTTGTATTTGTGAAACTTCGATTGGTGAGGTACTACCGTGTATTGTGGCGCTTCATTCTTAGCTCTCTCTACCGTGTGTGCAGCATGTGAAAGTTCAGTAGGTCAGGGAACTGCACATGGCGCTTCAGTGCCACATTTTGACCTTGGGCTAGCGCCGCGGCGCCAGCTCTATGCACCAAATACTTTACAGTTTTATGAACTTCCAAGACTCCAAATTTGATCATTTTAAGTCCGAATTGGCTCGTTCAAAAACCATTAGCTCACAAATCACATACTCTAAGTGTTCATGAAACAATTTTACATTTTCAACTTCGTTAACTCGAGATTCACCTTTGAGTTCATTTTTAACAAAAATGATAAACGTTCGTGAACATTCCACGCTCGTTTCTTCGTTCTAAGTTGGAATTCGGTCATTTTCGAGTCCGCAACTCTACAATGCCAAATAATACTGGTTCCCATCAAAAACCAACTTTTCCGAGCTCAATGACAAAATTCGACTTCCATTCTGAGAATTTCACGAATTCAACGATTATCGTCTAATCGTGTGAATTCAGGCAACACTTCATTACTTATGATTTGTTTATCATTTCAAAAGGATTCTTTCCAATGTACTAATATCTTAACATACATATCTTATTAACTTATATACATGATAAATTTTTATTAGTTTTTTATAAGCTCACAACTTAGATATTTATGATTTCACTTTACATGGTTTATCATGGTTTTAATTTCTAACAACCATCCTTGCTTCTCCTTATCATACAACTTTATTAAGGTAAACATATGACAATTTCTTACATGCTCTTCATAAATTCATAACTTAAATAAGTTTGAATTACTTGCTCATGACTTATTAAGGTTTAAGTCATTTAAAAATCATTCTCATACTCCTTAGCATACATGCTCCACCAATCTACACTTCTCTATCAAACTAATATTGAAGAGAAGAAGATCAATAATTTATTAAAGGTTCTTACCCTTGATGATCAACTTGATTCTTCTTATTGCTTTTCTACTTGGTTTATGAAAGACTAACTTTTCTAGCTTTCTAGCTTTTTCTCTCTATCTAATAAGTTATAAGTTGTTGGATGAAAGTTAACAATTAACAAATGAACCATCTAGCTCTCTATTTATAGGAAAGCCAAGGTTAGGGTATTTTAGTCAATAAACCAATCCCACCTCCTTAAGCCACCTCTTTACTATTCATCTCTCGGTGATCAAGTTTACTTGTTCACCACAAATCGTATCCCTTGCTTGGCCACCAAGATCACCCATGTGATCACGGGTTGCCCCATGGATCATCTTTACCCATTAAATTCTTACTTTGGGCTTTAAGTTTAATTAACCTAACTTATACATTGGGCTTGCATTAAACAAATATTGGCTTGTACATTAACAACCACTTGGGGCTTAACATTAGTACCATTCTGTATGTGAATGAGCGTGGAGATCAAACGAAGACTTGTATTGTAGAATAGTTTAATGAACTATTATGTATCCTTGGTGGCAGATAAAAGCCACTCTTGTAAGATGGAATGAATAATGTATTTATCATTATTTGTAATGAAAGAGTGTTAGTTCCCAGAGGGCACAATAGATCTAGAAGGGGGGGTTAAATAGATCCTTTTTATTTCAAATACTTTTCTGGTTTATATTATATTGTTCATAATTAACATATGACAAACATAAGAATCTTTTCAAGTACAACAGAATAAGTAAAAGATCCCCTTCATTGATATATTCATAATCATACATACATTGTTCGTATAGTAAGTTTAGTTGTAAGCAGTTAAAACATACATAGCAGTTATAGTACATAATGTAAATGACATAATGTAAAAGACACAAGGGGTTTTAAGTGGTTCGGAGACTCAAGCTCTTAATCCACTCTTTTGCTTTCAACTAGCGAGATTTCCACTAAGGGAAGGCAAAGACACTGAATCACTAAGATTCCTTTAAGGCGGCGTGACCTTGGGACTTGATTCACTAAGAACTCTTGAGGCCGCTGACCTTGGGACTCCTTTAGTTCCCTAGGAACTCTTCAAGCCCAGCAGGCTTGGAACTTCATTTAGTCCCTTGGACAAGGACCCTTCTGGCCGTTCTTTGTTTAGTCCCTTCGGACAAGGGTCCCTCAAGCCCTGGCTTTGTTGAGTTATTTGTTTGTTGTTGTTGGAGTCGGTGCTGAGCTGCTAAGATGTCTTCATGCTCTGAACATCTATACTTAGCAGCTTGGCTTGATCATCCTTGAAGTGCAGCTGAGTGTTGCATGATGCTCAGCTTCTTTGGTTACCAACCACTTCGGATGACCCCTTTTTGAACTGCCTTGAAGATCCTTCTCCTTGGTACTTGATGGCTGCACATGATAGGCTTCCAAGATGACTGTAAGCTCTTCTGTTAGGTACATAGAAGATTTCTCATGCTTGACAGCAAGATGGCATTTGTGATCTTCCTTCTTGCTACTTGATGCCTTCTCATTATGGACTTGCTAAGATAACTGTAAGCTCTTCTCTATTGTACTTAGAGTCTTCCCATGATGGACATCAAGATTACATAATGCTCTTCTTTCTCTCGGCAGTTCAGAACACTCTTCATGTAGTAGAACTCTCACTTCTACATAGTAGAACTCACACTTTTACTTCTTTCTTTTTCTGACTTCTGAGTGTTCTTGGTTGATCATAGAGTGAGCCTTCAGACTCACTATTTCACATGGTTTAGATCAGTCCACCTTCTCTCCAAACTTGGCAACTCTAGCAACCTTTGATCTTTGAAGCTCTTTCTCATTTATACTTCTTCCCAATCCTTCCGTTGGAAAGTAGTCGTTGAAGGCTATTCAAATCTCTTCACAGATCTTGAGTTGCTTGAGGTAGACTACTTGATGTGACATGTCATACTTTTTCTGATGATGCAGTCTACTGTTTCACCTACCCTGTCAGATGTATCACATTAATGTCTTGGGCAGGTCGAAGACTTTATTACCTCTTTCTGATTTCTCGATCAGAGGTTGTCCTATTGCATCGATGCTCTCAATAAGCACTTTTCTGAATATTACCCTTCAGATTTAACCTTTGCCAATGCTTCAGTCTTCAGCTATTCGAACTCTACGATTCTGATGCACGTCCTCAAGGACCTGATCGTAGTGTCTTGTTGAGTGTTGCTCATTGACTGGTTGAGTTAACACTACGATCTTGAAGAGTGTTGATTGGATCTTCAATGTAGAACACCTCTTCCTTGTATTGTGCAGTGCTTCAATACTTCTGTTTGCTTCGACTATTCTCAGAGACTGATTGCCTAATTCCTTGCTCTAGTCCCCTTCTAAATATCAAGACACTTCAGATTTCTGGCGCGTCCAGCTTGCTTTCTCCTTGTGATCTCCTGTTCACTTATCATCAATGAACTAACCCTGCACTTAATCACTTTAGCCTTGCTCTTCAGAGGCTGACCAGTATCTTGGTTCACCTTCCATCAGGTTCTTCTTTGTTTGGCAAACACTACGATCTTGGTTGCTTCCAAGATTATTGTCTTCTGTTCACTTGATAGCTACTGCATTAGCTGACTTTCCTTAGTCAGCTTCTGAAGTCTTCTTTGGATCTCCTTGTGGAAGACTTCATTACGAATGGCCTTACAACTCAATCTTGATGCTGATTGGGTTGGTGCTTAGATCTTCTGTTAGCCTGCATGCCATTCATTGAGTGCTTTATAGTTTCCTTAGATGTAGCTTGCAGCTTGAACCAAAGGCTTCGATCCTTTGGATATTCTGGGAATGCTCATTTGTTGAGAACCGTATATGCTCTACGATTCATCTATGGCATTGTGAGCACTTCTTCTTAGGTCGTAGTTATGCACTCTACGATTTAGCTTCGGCTTGTACAGACACTAAGATCCCGAGATCAGATCTTGACACTACGATTTTTGCCTTGTGCTTGTTGTCTTCATCTGATCTTGCTTGACTACGATCTCTGCCAGTAATCCATAGGCTCTACGAACTCAGAGTGTGATCTACGATCCTTGACTTGGCCCGGCATCGATGAGACTACGACTACGAGTGTAGTCTACGTTCTGTCTTGGCCCGACGGATGGCCGGTCTTCTCGTGAAAAGCGGTCGTCTCTCACGATTCTGAACATGACTTCCTCAGCACACTACGATGTCGAGGAAGCTCTACTCGACACACTACAATCCTTCTTCGTTTCCCCTGGCAGTCTATGAACTCCGAGATCTACTATCTTGCATACTCCTATTCTGCCTCGATAGCTCTCGAGTTAACCTTGGCTCACCTGGCAGACTACGACTTCTGGTGCAGTGCTCGACGATCAGACTAGCCTATCTATTACATGCTTGATCAACCTAACATGCTTGATCTTTCTATCTTTATAGTCCTTATACATCTTTTCTTTTTAAGGACTTTACAAAGCTGTCTTGCTTGTGTAGGATCAACCTAACATATTTGATCAATTCATTCTAAGTCCTTGTACATATACTTCTATTATCTATCAAAGGACTTCACATCTTTTCTTAATGCAAGCATACTTGCATATTCATTCATATATATATATCATAATCAAATCATATATTAAATAGGAATATCATTCACATGTTTATTCCTAACAAAGAGGTTATAAGGTTTTAGAACCTGGGATTTGAGAATGTATGTTATTATATTTCACAATATAATGATGTATGTTTGGAAGATGATGTACTCATGACGCACGAAATCCGGGTGTGAAGATAGACCAGATTTCGGGGTGTGACAAGTTGGTATCAGAGATGATAGGTTATCAACCTTAGGTATGAGTACCTAAGACTATAATCGTAGAGAGGAGTTTAAGAAGATCGTTGAGTTAAACGATTAAGGAAGAAGATCACCACATGATCATAGTGAATCGTAATAACAGATGATCTGTTAAACGATGGATGATTTATAGCTAATGCTATAAATCAATGGCACTACGAAGTACTACGGGAAGGAGAACTCAATTGAGTTGTGAAGGATAGTCTACGAATTAAAGAAAAATCGTATTAAGTAAAGAAAAATTTTGAATTGTCAATTTCAATTGAGGACTCATGTGATAGCTGAGTTGTGTGAACCTTTGTTATGGGCAGAGGTTTGTGCTTTGGTGTAACAACTGCTTAGCTTATTACAGCGATAATCATTGGAATAGCAGGTCGCACTATCAATATGTATATGTTGAGAAGGTGTATCTTTTCTCATGTATATATTTGATAGGTAGAGAATGTTAAGATAGGTGTGAGTTCTTGAAACTCATACTTATGAAAAGTTTGTGACTCATAGTTATATGCTATGTTTCTGAGCCCTAAGCATATGGATAGTCCTTGATTTGTTCTTGGATTACATATTGCGTAGACAAGTTCTTAAACACGTATGTTTGTGGAAAGTTCCTAAACACATAAAGTGTGGTAAGTTGATGGACTATTCTAAGGTATAGGAATGTTTAGACTGAAAGTAAGTATTTTTAGTAGACTTAGCATTGAAGGTACTAGAGAAAATTAAGTATTGTCGAAAGTAAGATAATAAAGGAAGATGGAGAAATAGGATATTCTAAGTCATCTAGCTATGCTAGATTTTGAACTTTATTGAAATCGTGTTTATATGTGCGTTTAAAAAAAAAGAATTTGTTCAACTTTTGGAACCAACAGATTTTAAAAGAGTTATTCTTCATATGTCTATGCTAATTGTTTCGGCTAGACAGAAATTGATTTAAAATATTAAAATGAATTTTATATCATCTATGCATTTGATGCAACGATGGTAAAAAGATGGATTTATTAATGCAATTGAACCTAGTGTTGGATGTGATCTTACGATCAACAACCCACTATGGTATGATGTATAATGACAAAGTCCTTAACATACTGTGAAAAGTATGGTATTATGATGTCATAAAACGTTTTGAATTTATGATTATAAGAATTTAAAGAAGTAGTCGATGTCAATTGATGTGGCTAGACGAATGTTTCAAGTTGATGTCCAAGTTATTAGTATGGTCTAAGCTATTTGATTTGGCTAGACAAATGGTATGTCATGTTATAAGAAAATCGAGCTTTCTTTGAGAACTTATGTCAAACCAAATTGTTTTGGTGCATAATCTAATGATTAAGTCTGAGGTGAACACACCCCAAAATGGGGTTATACGATGGGTTAATCACCTACGTATGAAAGAGGTAGTTTACCTTATTGGTGATTGTAAATTGACTATGATAGAAGGGTTTAAGGTGAAATACTATGAAACATAGTAAGAGTTCATGGTCGATTTGACCCCACAGGAAAATTATGAAATGTTTTAAAGGTATTCTTATATTCCTCGTTATTCATTCTACTTCATAATTCTTGATAAGTTATGAAAGTAAGGGAATATTTGAAAGATAAGAACTTGGTTGAAGAGAAGTAGAGAAGAAAAGTAAGCTAAAATTTCAAGGATGAAATTCGGTGAAGAATGGGTGAATGTGAGGACCCGGGTAAGGGTGTTGTTTAAAAATAAATTCCATGGACTGAATTTTTGATAAGGGGGGAAGGATGTGACAATCTGGAAGATCGGATTGTCCAGAATTTAAGTTTAAAGAATTAGTTATTAATGAAATGAATTTTTCTTAATATTATTATGTGCTATGTGGTTATTAATCATTCTATAACCTAGGATGATTATAAGTCGGGAGGATTCTGGCTATGAGCTAGAATGAACGAGTAAGAATTTTCAAGATAAAAATAAATTTCTTTCCGGGAAAAAAAATATTTCGGGAAAAAAGACGAAATAGACACTATTCACCTAACGAAACCCTAAGGGTTAGGGTTTGAATAACCTAAGCCTTTTTGAGAGTTCTGTATGACGAAATGATATTCCGTCGAAAGATTTGACGATAATATATCGTGAAAAATAAAGTAAGCCGATAAAAGTTTTTCTCGAAAAACGCATAGAAATCGGACGAAATAAAAATGACAAAAAGTATTGCTATATACTTTTCATTTGTTTAGCTACATTAGGGGAAAACGTGAAGGAAAACGTTTAACGTCGAAAAAGTGTTTTTCAGTTTTTTGGAGTTTCGAAGAATGCATAAAAGTTAGACTGTAGAGGAAAGACGAATTATCCAAAAATATTTGGATTCTGAGGATCGCAGTTTTTAAAACTGTCAGACGAAACCCGAAAGACTGAAGCACAAAACTTCCAAGGGAAGTTTCGTGAATAGTTTAGAGGTAGAATATTAAGGAGGTGTGAATAGTAACTGGAGAGGCAAAATGACTATTTGGTTAGGATTTTGAAAATCCTACTTATTTGAGAGAGAGAGAGAGTTTTCGGATGAGGAAGAAGAGGAAAAGGAGGAGGAAAAGCTTGTGTGTGAGCAAACTTTATCTGACGGAAGGAGATTAAAGAAGAAATGTATCGAAAACCTAACTTCTGAATTAATTTTCTTTAAGTTTTATATGTTTTAAACATATCTTAATGAGAATATGAAGTAAAAGATGTTAGTAATGATTTAATATGGTTGAAATCATGAGAAAAAGAAGAAATAAGAATTAGAAGTTTAGTTTATAAATTTCTTAAGGAAGTATATGATTCGTAATGAATCTTATATATAGTGAGCAGCTATATTTCTAAAACAGATAATTATGAATGTCATTTATATTGATATGGCAATTTGTATATTAAGACATTCTACATCCTGGATCTAGAACATACCTAACTAGTTCGAGATGTACCTCTTTTACTCCTTGTATGTTTACAGGATGTTTACTGTTCAGCTACTCATCTGATTGGTCTTTTTTTTCTTGCTCCCCCTGGGATGATGACCTTCTGTCTTTGCCTAGCTCTCCTTCAGCATCTTTCTGATCATGCTCTCCCTCAGACTCTGCGATCATGGGATCATCATCTTTCGGCTCCACCTCAGATGATGATACTCTTTCTGTAGTTGATGTCTTCTTTGATTTCTTTTCTTCTATCCCTCTGTTCTTCTTTGAGTGCCTCTTGCTCTTCTTGCTCTTCCTCTTTCTATGCCTCTTTTTCTCCCCCTTTTTGTCATCATGTTGGACATAAGTTGCTCCATTAGGTAGGAGGAGTTGGCAACTTCAAACTTGAGTTCCTGCTGGTCTAACTCAAGTTGCACTGAGAAAGATAATTTCAAGTCATTAATCTTGTCAGACAGGGCTTGGATCTGCTCTTCATTGGTCTTCTGAATTCGTAGAGCATCTGCCTTCTGATCTTGTATGGCCTTTTGATAGATGTTATCTCTCTCTTGGAGTTTGAGAGATACATCAGCCATAGTAGCTTGAAGCTTGTGCTGGAAGGAATTATCTCCTGCTACTGTCAACTTCTGGGATTCTTCAGTGAGTAGAGATATTTTCTCGCTTAGATCATCAGAACTCTTCTGTAGTTCCTGCTCCAAAGTAATTTGATCCTTTTGTTGGGCAACATCTGGTTGAGCATCAGTTTGGACTCTACGATTTTCATCTTTACACAGTTTTTTGAAAGTCTGAAGAATCTGAATAATCGTTGAGTTCCAATCACTGGTTGAGGATGAGGGAATGTCTGATAGTAGTGCTTAAGCATAAGGAGGCTTCTGGTTTTGGGCTTGAACATTATCAGTAGTAGGGTGAACAGTCTCTATGATCAGCTCCTTGGTCATGACTCTTCGTCCTTTAGAATTCACTCTACGATCGTAGGGGATGTAGAGATTTCCAGCATATCGATAGACCTTGAAATGAGGCTGGTTTGTGATCAACTTTGTAGCATAACTTTTCACCCTTGGGAAGTTTTGAGCTGCCAGCTCCAGACTTGGAAATTGCTTGTAACACCAACTGAAGGAGCTTCCATCTTTTTCAGTATTGGCCTTGAGCCATGGCATCCACTAGAAGAACCATCTCTCTGGTGGAGCATTTGGTAGATCATTTGACACTTCCACTACGATCCTTTTGCTAAATCTTGTAGGAGAGAGACCTGGATAATCTTCTTGTTCGTCTGCTTCTTGAAGTGCAGAACCAGAATTTTCTTCAATCTCTTCTCTCTCGGAGCCTGAACTTTCTTGATCATTTTCAGCAGACAAATCTTCTTGCTGCATTTCATCTCCAGAACCTTCCTCAGTAAGATCTTCTTCAGATTCATCTTCTTCATTGCTGGTTTCTTCTTCAGCATTTTCTCCCTAGGATACAGACTCATCATCACTCAATTCAATGATGGCACTTGATTGACCAATTCTCCTTTTGGAGGCAAATTTGGCTTTTAGTCTATAACTTTTCCTCCTTCGTGGAGGTTCAGGTTTAGGAGAGTCAGACTCTTCTTCTTCTTCAGACTCTGACTTCTCTGGTTTAGCAGACAAACTTCTTTGAGGTTCAGCACTGGTAGGGACATACTCTTCTTCTGTCATCTCATCAACTTTTGATTCATCATGGGGGCTTTCTGAATTTGAGGAGGCATTCTCTTCTTCTCTTAGAATAGCATTGTCTAACCCATTATCTGGGCTTGTTGGGGCAGTTGCATTTGGGGATGCAATTTGGTTATCTTGGATTTCTTCTTTATCATCAGAGTGACTACTCTGAGAATTAGCCACTGGGCTTGCACATTTCTCTTCTTCAGCAGATACTGAATTTTCATACATTAATCCAGCTTCATCTTATCGCTGTTGGATCTGATCTGCTGGGACTCATCCTTGACATCTGTTTCCTTCCCTTCTGCTGACTATACATCCCTTTCTTCAGCAAATGTACTATTTAAGCTGAGGCTGGTTTGTCTTCCACCTTAGTTTTCTTGCTAACTGGCCCTTGAAGCAACTTGTTGCTTCTCCTCTTTGTTTTTTCAGCAGTTAGGACTCTTTCTTCTTCAACTTTTTCTTTGATGGAGAGACTCCTTGATGGGGCCTTGGCTTTCTTCACATCACCAGCTTTCTTCACACCTTTTGATTTCTTTCTGGCTGGTGTGATTTCTGCTGGTACAGAGTCATCAAACTCAAAGCTCTCTGTCTCTTTTGTTTTCCTCTTCTTTACATAGGCTCTACTGCTGCTCTCAGCTGTCAGCCTTTTATTCTCCTTAGGGTTCTTCTTCCAGTTCATAAATAATTGTGGAGACATCATTTTGTGCACATTCAAAGTTTCTCCCTCATCATCCTTGATTTTTCCTCCTAGCTTCTTCTTTAGTACTATACTCAGCAGCCTACCATGAAACACCTAGGTTAGGGGTTTTTCAGTGGACTTCTTCTTCTTAGCCTTTTCTACCCACTTGGAGATCTGATCGAACAAGATAGCTCCAAAGTCGATTTATTTCTTCAGAACTATAGCTGACATTATTTTCAATTGTTGGTCAATCACTGTATCCATGTGCAGTGTTCTTGCACAGTATGCACTTTCCAACTATTTCAGCAAGGAATTCATACTCTTCAGGAAAGTCCTTCTTCTTCATGTCTTTAAAACTAGGGTTTCTTTGGTACCCCATAACCTCCTTCGCTTGTTCAGTATTGACTTATCAAGGTTCTTCAGCCCTTGGTTAGGAAAACCTAGGCATTGATTGAGGTCATAAGATTTTAACTTCAGTGACTGACCTTTAACCTTGGTTGTAAGGGTTTTAGAGATGATGGAGGCATTTGAGTAGAATTCTTTAACCAGGTCGATGTAGACTCGAGTATTTACCTTAAGGCATTCTGAGAATCCATCTTTCTTCACAAGCTTGAGAATATCCCTGAACTTCTTTTCAGATTTCTCAAACGATTTGGTTCCAAGCTGAATGCCAGTGATTACTTGCCAGTTTTCCATTCTGAGTAGTTCGAAGAATGTGGGTATCTGATTTAGATATTTTTATAAGAGATGGCTGAGTGTAATTTGGTAAGGCTCTGGAGGGTTAACTGATTTTGGCTCTTGAGAGGATTCTAGGGTTTGAAAATGGGAGGGAGAAAGGTTAGATAGCTTTTGGTAACTGTCTGCAGATTTGAAATTGTCTTTAAGGTAGTTCCTTCTAACTCTGCATAATCAGTGATGTGTCAACCGTCCATTGGTTGCACGTTGCCTAGTAATGAGCTGTTCCCCATAACTTTTCAGTTAGATGTTTCCTTTTAGAAGAGTAGTCGTTTAAATGACGTTGCTCTGACCGTTGACCTTTTGATTCGTAGAGTGGCATGATAAGGTAGCTATGGACTCTACGATTCCATTGGTTGTCTCAACGATTAACTTTTAAGAGATGTTGTAGTGGATGGCTATGTCTTTTCTCCTTACTTTGATGCAGCATAGCTCAATCATTAATGTATTCGAACTTATCTCCTTAACTTGAATCGTTTAGCAAATATCTCATTTTCCAAGCTCCTTGTGAACTGGAGTACCCTTTGGTAGGACTACGATCATCGAGTTTTATTCTACGATCGCTGAGGTTGTACTACGATCGTTGAGGTAGCACTACGATCATTGAGGTTGTACTGCGATCGTTTAGTTCTCTTCAAACTCGACTATACGATCGTTGATTGACTTGGTCCTTGAGATGAACTAGATCAAACATTCCTTCTGGGTTAAGGTAGCTCAAGAAGGGCTAACATCTTAGAGTGAGCTAAGGGTCAGGTTTTTCCCTGAGACGCTCTCCAGATGCAATGCTATGGCAGTGATTTGCAATGACATCTCATTCGACCTTTTCTGATTGGGAGTTCTTCTACCAGCTTTAGACAACTGCATTGCTGAAATCGTGGTGTCCTCCTGCTCTTACACTACGATCATATGTTTGATCGTAGTCACTTTACGATTATGGTTGGGTGGCTGAAAGGTTATCAGTAGTACATTTTGGGACGTTCCTACTGACTATGGATCTTTATTTGGTTCATCAGCCACAAAGTTTTGGGACTCTGTAGCTGGTATAACTTTTCATAGTATATCTCAGTGTTGTTGTTCCTTAACAGATCACTGCTCCCCCGTTGTTGATGTTGTCTTTCCAGATAGATGTGATTCCCTCTTTTTCAGGTTCGTTTGAAGGCAGCCTTGCATATCTCCTTCTGACTGGAATCTCCATCATCGCTTGGATCTACTTGTGTCGTAGAGATGAGTATTTTCAGGACTGATTAGTCTACGATTAATTGACAGCACTACGAACGTAGTCTTCTTTGTCAGTTGTGTTTGTGAAGTTCTGCACTTGCAATAAGTTCCTTTTGAACGATGCTCGATGATATTCTGTTGTGAGTTTCCTTGAGGATTCTTCTCATATATCATTCTTTGACTGGCTTTTAAGCACATAAGATGTGACAACTCGGAAATCCGGATTGTCCAGGAATTAAGATTTAAAGAATTAGTAATTAATAAAATGAATTTTTATTAATACTATTCTGTGCTATGTGCTTATTAATCGTTTTATAACCTAGAATGATTATTAATCGGGAGGATTCTGGCTACGAGCTAGATTTAACGAGTAATAATTTCCAAGACAAAAATGAAAGTTTTCCGGGAATAAAATATTTTTCGGGGAAAAAGACGAAATAGGCACTATTCATCCGTTTTTGCTCGGAGATTTATTTTGAAATTCCAAGTAGTTATTGATTACGTAAAATGTTGAGACGTGATGGAATATTCAATAATATTTCAGTTATTGCAAAAACGAAGTCCTTGCCTGCGGACTCAAAACCTAAGTGTTTAGAAAAGTGAGTTCCGAGAATGTAATGAGTACATATAATAACTAGGGTTATTACGCGTGAGAAATACGAGTATGATACGAGTTATTATACGAGTATAGTACGAAGATTAGTACGACGTGTAATACGAATATTGTACGAACGATATACGAAGAGAATACGACAATGGAAGGCGTAGAATATGATTAGTCTTAATGGACTTTATGTTCATGGACTTTGTAGAAACCAATTGGACTTGGATTATGTCAAGTCCAATGATTTGTGAAATCAAGCCCAAGATAGGCCCAATAAGAATTAGGGTTAAGGCCCAAACCAAGAAAAGAAACCGCGGATCGAACCAATGGGTAAACGGATGGGTAAGAACCATTGGGGCAATCCATGGGCATGTGGGCCGGCCACTTGGCCACCAAGTAAGGTTGGTGGCCAAGTTAACTTGGTGGCTATGTTGAAGAGGAGGTGGGAATAGTAAATTTAGGGGCGAAATGACTATTTTTCCCCTAGCTTTGGTTTTCTATAAATAGAAACCTAGAATTTCATTTTCTAGGATTTTTGAAAATCCTACATTTGAGAGAGATAGAGAAAGCTCGGTTGGGAGAGGAAGAGGAAGAGCGTGAGCATGAATGCTCGGATCAAAAGTGATCTTGAAATAGAAAAGGCGAATAATCATGGCTTTGTATAATGAGAAGAGAAATAAAGAAGAACGGTAATCCGAACACTAATTTCTTCAAAATTTTCTTTAAGTTTTTATGTTCAAAAACATAACTTAATGAAGATAAGAAGTAGATTACGTTGGAAATGATTTCATATGGTTGAAATCATAAGAAAATGAAGAAATAAAAATAAGAAATTTAGTTTATAAATTTCTTAAGAAAGTATAAGATTTGTGAGGATTTTGAGCGATCCGAATGAATATTATGAATGAGTAGGTGAATTAAGTAAGGAATGATGTTCTATAGCATCACATTCCAAGAAAAAGTGAAATCGTAATCCAAAATATCGATTTAAATGAAGAAAGAACGAAGAACGCGAAGAACACGAAGAACGTTGGTGATGGACAAATTTAAAACCATCGTAGTATAAATGTTGTTGATGGACAAGTTTAAAACCATCGCGTATAAGTTAGATGCTTATTGCTTGGTTAGGAATGTTAGAAACGTTCATGAAGAACGGATTAAAACTAAGCTATAACGAAGTTATGGCGAAAATTTTGTAAAAGAAGAACGAAAATTTGAAAGTTAGTAAATGAACCCAATAGTGTAGGGTTTCATAAAAAAGTAAGAGAACGTAGAAAATTGAGTCGTGGACTAAAGAACGAACGAATTCTGAGTTCGGATGACTGAATTACGGACAAACGAATAAAGAACGTTAAAAATATTAAAATGAACGAAGAATGAAGATTAAGCTAATTGAATGGCATGTTAACGGATTCAGAACAAAGTTCTGTCCGAGGGTAATCGACGTACATAAGATAAGGAAGAAAATGGCTTTGGAACGACCTCGTTCCGAGTTATAACGAAGAAGTTATGAGATTTCAAAATCAGCGTCTCAAGCTTGTAAAAGACTTAGAAAACTTTTCTAGGTTTCATGCGGTAGCCGCAATATGAAGTCAGTGTTTTGGAGGTCGACAACCTTTGCGGTAGCATAACGATGTCGGAAAGCACACTCTGAAGAGTTCGCCATGGTAGTGTGAACCGTAGTATACAATTTTGGTAATCGCATGATGATTACCGTATATATCTGAAATCTTACGGAGTGTGGCGCCGCAACACGGCCCACTAAGTAAGGACTTCATGGCCAGTAATGCCGGTCCGGAAGAGAGAGAGAGAGAGAAGTAGGTCGCGTGCCATGATGCGAGAGAAGGAAAGGAAGGGCACGACGTCGCGGCCGCAGGCAGAGTAATGCCCGAAATGAGATTTTAGTTCTCGATTCTTTGGAGGATGTGCAAGAAAGAAATATGAACATAATGTTCAACTAATGTAACACTTAATCAAGTGTTTTAAACCTTTAATAAAGGTTGAAAGAAAAGATTAAACGAGATTAAAAAATAAAGAATGTAGGTGCAGGTTACGGAATTGATATTCGGAAACCGTTGTTGCGATGAACGCAACGTTGTTGCGATGAACGATCGGTCTTAAAATACAACAGACTGTATGGCTTCGACATTAATAAAGAATAATGAACATGGGGTTTATGGAATGGATAACGATAAATGCAATTGAAACCTTGAGTAAAGGTTGAATGAGAGATTAAGAGACGAGCAACGTGAACGTTGAATACGTAAACGATCCTCGTAAATTGTATTACACGTTGGACGAACGTTCTAAGTATACCCTGGTTGTATGACATAGACGTTGACGAAGGTAGTACGTAAAATATAAATTGTTGAGAAAGCCGTAACGAACGGTAATAAGATTAATGAAAGCCGAATGTGATTCGGATAAGAATGAGTCCTGAGGTATGGCAATTGCTTGCCAGAAAGCCATAAGGAATAAGAAATTAACATAACGAACATTATAATTTAATAGTTTGTATAAGTTAAGAAAAAGGTAGGTTGTGGTACAATCGTAACCTTTGATGGTTGACATATGGGAGCTGGGCTAAACAATTCCTTCAGAGAGCGAAGGTATATACGAAACTGGCAACAGATCTAACTCACTGTGATGGCAGTGTAGATGAGATGGGAACTTGTTTGTTGGTTGTTTGTGGGAAACCACTCAGAGTACCATATGGACTACTACCAGAGAAGCGATGTGTGCTGAGTCCTAGAGAAGTATAAGAAGAAGATAAGAATGTAAATCATCAAAGATGATGAACGTTTTGAATAAGACATCTCCGTATGTCATGAAACCGTAAATTAGTAATGAAAGTTAGTCGCGTAAAATTATATTGTAAGAACGCGAACCTTAAGAAGTAAAGTTAAGTAAATCAATGAGTAAGTCAACTATATTACTAATTGGTGTATTTGTTATTTCCTTATGTGTTATAGGGATTGGAATGAGCAGTTCAGCGTAAGCTGTAGCTGTGCGTAAGGCAAGTTTCCTAACTTCATTCATATTTTAAATGCATGCTAGTTTCTTAAACTTCTCAGATGTTGAACTTGAGAAGTTCTGTCTATGTGCGAATGTGCGATATTTGTACAAGGTGTAAGACCCCAAATTTTATGAAGTAAAAGTATTCAAATTTTCTTATAATTACAATTCAGTAAATGGTTAAATTGATAAAAGTTAAAGTTAAGGGTGATATATGAATTTTTTTTCAAAATACGCAAGTGGTTATAAAGTATTCATTATTGTGGGGAATATTCGTTTTGGTCGTGGAATATTCTTTACGTAGGGAATATTAAATGCGATTTGGCAATAAACCATTTGTGGGGCCCCATAACGGATAAGCATCGGATGAAGAAAATGATAAATTTGAGTTTTTATAAATAACTGGCGTAATTATTCTGAATTAACCATGTTGGAATACCAAATTGGGTAAAATAAAATGTCTGGCGTTGTTGCACAGTAGCACACGATTTTGCACAGTATTTTTGAATTATTTATTCTTACGTAAGAAGGCACTACTCAATAATTGTTACGATAATTCTTTATTCAATATTTTATTTTATTGAATCAATAATTGCTGCGTTGATATTTTATATTATTGTTGCTCAATAATTGTCACTGCACATCATCTCCATTATCAGATCAATAATTCATATTATTTGGAATAATATTATTAGATAACATTATTGGCAATGTCTATAAATTTCTGTCAAGGAGAGGTTTGGTCACCTAATTGCGGCATGATAAGGAGAAATTCTTATCGAAAGCCCCTCTTTCCTCGGAATCGCACTGGTTGTCATAATTGTGATTACGTAATATTATTTGTGAATAATTAATTATTGATTTATATGATAAGAAAATATTTATTTGATGTGGATATAAATGATGGATTTATTTATGTGGTTATAAATGAAGGAGTTAATGTTGAGGTGTTTTATCAGTATTTTGTCGGATTAGAGGTATTAAAAGATCAAATCGGTGTTATTACAGCTTTATTGTGTGAGTTATAATATTTAATCCCACCGTTGGATCGTTGTAATTTTTGGATATGTTATACATATATAAGTTGAGTATATGTCCACAAATTTTGAACCGTTAAAAATGAGCGTATAATTTGTTATGAATTTTAAGAGGTAACTGATTCGGAAATTAGGTTTTGGTGGAAAATTCTAGAATTGAGTGGGCCCCACTCTTGGTTGTTGGGGGAGATGGCTGATTTTTGGTGGGTGAAATTGTAGCAGGTAAAGCCATCAGGTAGCAGGTCAAGTCTTCTTCGGCGTGCTAACATTTTCCTATAAATAGAGGGCTAAGTTAGAATTAAAAATCACACCAGAATTCATTAGTTTTCTCTCCTTTTCTCTCTAGATTATTGAGTGTATTTTGTGAGTATTTAGATACTTGGTGAGTTGATATTCATCAGTGCAAGTTTCCTTCAGCGTCATATCCGATATCTAGTCAGAAGTGCTGATCTTTTGAGGTAAGGGATAGTAAGGGATTTTAAGGGTTGTTATGTTTTTCAGTTTCGTGATTTTTCTGACCTTTAAAAATTCTTGAAAAATTTGAAATGATAGTTTGATGAGGTTTATTGATTGTGTCCAAAAATGGTGATTTTTGGATGTATAGATTAAGAGTTATGAATTTTATGAGAAAAGACTATTTTAAAAGTAACCGCTTATAATTCCTTGTGGTTAACTCTAAAATTGATGAAATTTTTATTGGGAGTACATCTGTATAATATCAGTGTACTCTGTGAATTTCGAAATTTTTGGATAAAAGTACAATTTATGATAAATGTCTAAATATTCGGCGGTTTTGGCCATATGAAAAATAGTAAATTAATTTTAAAAATTCTGAGAAAAATATATGTTCACTATGAGACTATATTATGCTATATCCCAGGAAAAAAATATTTTTGGAACTGATTTGGTATTTTTCATGAAAATGGACTAGTTATGAATAAATGAATTAAATATGTTATGTGAAGGAAGAAAATTGGAAAATAGGATTTTATGGCTTGATAATCCTATATGAGGTATATGTAGATTTTTGTGAGGTTTTTGGTTATTGGTGATGAAAACTTATGTGTTTGACATTTTAGGATGATTAAATGCATTATTTAGTAAAGTGTAAACAATTAAAATAAATTGTTTATAAGTTTAAGAAATGTTATTCTTTCAATATCATTATACCGAAATATTGGTATGAATTTTATTGTGGAATTTCTACCTTTTTGAGTCGGGATTACTATTCACGAGTTACTATTTATGAGTTACTATTCACGAGTTACTATTCATGAGTTACTATTTACGAGTTACTATTCACGGGTACTATTCACGACAAAGTTGGTTTCTTTTTCTGACCAAATTATCGTTGATTTATGAATATTGCTCTTGAGATTAAGTGCAGCTGTTGATCATATTATTTTTATTATCATATATAACATTTTTATAACCCTGATGTTGAAATTCTCTTTCACTTGAGTATAAAGATGAGTAGATTATTGGTATGATCATGACTAGGGTTCTCTTTGGCCAGTAGTGAAAAGATGAATTATGACTGGTATGATCATGACCATTGAATTTATAATTGAATATCTTTAGCTTAAGTGCAAAGGTGAAATAATCAATATGGTTATAATTATTGTTTATATAAATTCTGAAATGATTATATATTTCTTTGAGATATTAATATATTTAGCCTGTAGTGCAAATATGAACTGTTGATGAATATATTTGGCCTGTAGTGCAAATATGGATCATTGATGAATATATTTGGCACGTAGTGCAAAATATGAATCGTTGAGGAATATCTTTGGCTGTAGTGCAAAGATGGTTTGTTGATGAATATCTTTGGCCCGTAGTGCAAAGATGACATATTGTTGAATATCTTTGGCCGTAGTGCAAAGATGGTCTGTTGACGAATATCTTTGGCCCGTAGTGCAAAGATGAATTTATCAGTATGATTATGAACATGAAATGTGATTTGGTATAACCATGATCTTTGATGTTTTAGGTGAAGATAGGTTATGAAAATTATCTTTGTCCTGGATGAGAAAAGGAATTTAGAACCACAATTATGATTATGAGTTATTCATATGATTGTTGAAAGGAACTATTGAGTGATGTTACAGGAATAAAACATTGTTGGTGGATTTTTAACATGGAGAAGATAATAGACTTTATGGTCTATTTGACTCTTCTAATGGATTGCTCGTTCTGCTGCAACTATGGTTGAGAAATTTTATCATCTACCATATGTTCTAAATCTCTGATTTATTACTGATGAAGGCTATTGATAATTTAATTATCTTTAGTCATGATATTCTTTACTGAGCTAGTTGTGCTCACCCTTTTTCTTCACAATTCCTTTCAGGTAATAAAAGTGTAGCTGGGTCGAGTGGGGGATAACAGGGGAATAGAACGGTGGTCTATAGCTGTTGAGGGTGAGGCGAACCCAACGTTGGAAGGGTGTTTTGTCACTATCATACAAGATGTCTAATGACATACAACCTCGTATCATCATAAGACATGGATGTGCTCATCCACTTGCTGAGTATATATACGAGCACTACCTATATAATCTTGGTGTTTGTTTGAAGTATAATTCTCAATTAGAGACAGTGGAGATAATGATATGTCAAGAGAAGACTTATCATTGGGAAGAATATGATAGTAATCTTCTTGTTTTTCTTTGGGGTCTATTGGGTCAACCAAGGATAATTCTGTGGCCATATGATATCTATCATAACCTAGACGCATGGCCTCCCATGTACGAAGGTTTCCTTGAGCACTTCCCAAAGATTTTAATTTCTAAAACAGTTTTTGACTATACCTTTATGTAAGGTGCCATTGTGACGTGTTATCCAAGGTTGGGATGTGAGTCACAGTTGGTATATATTTGTATCAAAACTCACAGCATATGTGTTGTTATATTTTGCACGACAATTGTTGTAATAAAGTTGTAGTTGTTTTCTGTACCATGTATTTGGCGACTCAGAATGGGTTGGATGGAATGGACCTATTTTGGGGTTGTCACACAAGGTGGTAGAACGTATGAGGCCTTGTGCCACAATGTGAACACTTCGGTGTTTCTATGAGATGAATTGTTCATTGTTTCAACTGTTCAATAAAAGAATGTTCTGTTTATATATGAACCGTTATTGTTAAATCTGTGATATTGATTCTAGCCAGACAGGATGTGTATGAAAGAGATTAGAGAATGAAAGTATTTCAAAGTGAATGTGACTAATTTTTTAAGATGATAGGAATCAAGACTATTCCTATTATTCAAGCTGCTTCGTAACCTTGTTCGGTTATTGAAGTCTGAAAAGATTGTTTAAATTCTTGAAGTTGTTTGTTCAACTTTTATGACTTGCTGGGCAATTGTATGCTCACACTTGCTTTAAATGAAAAATATTTTCAGCGAACGATGTTAGAAGAACTTAAGGATCCCATATAGATCAAGCTAACGGTATCTAGATGAAGTGCCATTCAGAATGTGAATGAGCGAGAAGATCAAGTGAAGACTGGTAATGTAGAAAAATGAAAATTAAACTATAGACTAGTTTAATGAACTGTATGTATCCTTGGTGGTGAATAAAAGTCACTCTTGTAAGATGAAAGGAATAATGTAATTATCATTATTTGTAATGAGGAAGGTTATAAGGTTTTAGAAACTGGGAATTCAGAATGTATGTTATTATATTTCAGTATATAATGATGTATGTTGGATGAATGATGTACTCGTGACATACGGAATCCGGGTGTGAAGATAGACCGGATTTTGGGGTGTTACAAGTTGGTAATAGAGCTGATAGGTTATAAACCTTAGGTATGAGTACCTAAGACTATAATCGTAAAGAGAAGGATAAGAAGATCACCACGTGATCATAGTAAATCGTATGAGCTGTTAAACGATGAATGATTTATAGCTATTGCTATGAATGAATGATACTACGAAGTAGTACGGGAAGAAGAACTCAAATTGAGTTGTAAAGGATAGTATACGAATTAAAGAAAAATCGTATTAAGTAAAGAGAAAGTTAGAAGTTGTAAGATTTCAATTGAGGACCCATGTGATGGTTGAGTTGTATGAATCTTTGTATGGTCAGAGGTTTGTGCTTGGTGTAACAACCACTGAGTTTATTACAATGATAATCATTGAAATTTGTCGTGCTATCAAGATGTATATGACGAGAAGGTGAATCTTTTCTCATGTATATACTTGATAGGTAGAAAATGATAAGATAGGTGCGGGTTCTTGAAACTCATACTTATGAAAAGTTTGTGACTCATAGTTATATGCTATGTTTCTGAGCCCTAAGCATATGGATAGTCCTTGATTTGTTCTTGGATTACATATTGCGAAGATAAGTTCTTAAACACATATGGTTGTGGAAAGTTCCTAAACACATAAAGTGTGGTAAGTTGATGAACTATACTAAGGTATAGGAATGCTTAAACCGAAAGTAAGTATTTTCGATGAGACTTAGCATTGAAGGTGCTAGAGAAGATTAAGTATTGTCGCAAGTAAGACAATGAAGGAAGATGGAGAATAGGATATTCCAAGTCATCTAGCTATGCTAGATTTTGAAATTTCTTGAAATTGTGCTAATGTGCGCATTTTGAAAATGAAAGAATTGGTTCGACTTTTGGAACCAATGGATTTTAAAAGAACTATTCTTGGTATGTCTATGCTAATTGTTTCGGCTAGACAGAAATTGATTTGAACTATCAAATGAATTCTATATCATCAGTGCATTTGATGCAAGGATGGTAAAGGATGGAGTTATTAATGCAATTAAACCTGGTGTTGGATTTGATCTTAGGATCAATAACGTGCTATGGTATGATGCATAATGACGAAGTCATAAACTGACGAAGTCCTCAACGTACTATGAAAAGTGTGGTATCCTGACTTCATGAAATGTTTTGATGTATTACAAATGAATTTAAAGAATTAGTCGATGTCAAGTGAGTTGACTAGACGAATGTTTCAAGTTGATGTCCAATTTATTGGTATGGTCTAAGCTACTTCATTTGGCTAAGACGAATGGTATGTCATGATTAAAAGAAAATTGAGCTTTCTTTGAAGAGCTATGCCGAACCAAATTGTTGTGGTGCGGAATCTAATGATTTAGTCTGAGAAGAACATGGAAGAGGTAGTTACTTTCTTTGTGATTGTAAACTTACCGTGTAAGAAAGGTTTACGGTGAGAGGCTGTTTAACTTAGTAAGAGTTCATGGTCAATTTGACCCCTCAGCAAAAGTATGAAATGTTTTAAAGGAATCTTTATATTCCTCGTTATTCCTTTCACTTCATGATTCTTGATAAGTTATGAAGGGTAGTGAATGTTTGAAAGATAATAACTTCTTTGAAGAGAAGTTGAGAAGAAGAGTAAGTTAAAATTTTGAGGATGAAATTCTGTGAAGAAGGGGTGAATGTGATGACCCGTGTATGGGTATGGTTAGAAGAAATTTCGAGGACGGAATTTTTATAAGGGGGGAAGGATGTGACAACCCGGAAATCAGGATTGTCCATGAATTAAGATTTAAAGAATTAGTAATTAATAAAATGAATTTTTATTAATACTATTATGTGCTATGTGTTTATTAATCGTTTTATAACTTAGAATGATTATTAATCGGGAGGATTATGGCTACGAGCTAGATTTAACGAGTAAGAATTTCAAAGACGAAAATGAAAGTTTTCCGGGAACAAAATATTTTTCGGGGAAAATGACGAAAAAGGCACTATTCATCCGTTTCAGCTCGGAGATTTATTTTGTAATTCCGAGAAGTTATTGATTACGTAAAATGTTGAGAAGTGATGAAATATTCAATAATATTTCAGTTATGGCAAAAATGAAGTTTTCGTCTGCGGACTCAAAACCTAAGGGTTTAGAAAAGTGAGTTCCGAGAATGTAATGAGTACGTATAATAACTAGGGTTATTACGCGTGAGAAATACGAGTATGATACAAGTTATTATACGAGTATAGTATGAAGATTAGTACGACGTGTAATACGAATATCGTACGAACGATATACGAAGAGAATACGAGAATACGAGAATGGAATGCGTAGAATATGATTAGTTTTAATGGACTTTGTGTTCATGGAGTTTGTAGAAACCAATTGGACTTGGATTATGTCAAGCCCAATGATTTGTGAAATCAAGCCCAAGATATGCCCAATAAGAATTAGGGTTAAGGCCCAAACCAAGAAAAGAAACCGCGGATCGAACCGATGGGTAAACGGATGGGTAAGAACCATTGGGGCAACCCATGGGGTGACCCATGGGCATGTGGGCCGGCCACTTGGCCACCAAGTAAGGGTGGTGGCCAAGTTAACTTGGTGGCTAAGTTGAAGAGGAGGTGGGAATAGTAACTTTAGGGGCAAAATGACTATTTTGTCCCTAGCTTTGGTTTTCTATAAATAGAAACCTAGAATTTCATTTTCTAGGATTTTTGAAAATCTTACACTTGAGAGAGATAGAGAGAGCTCGTTTGGGAGAGGAAGAGGAAGAGCGTGAGCATGAATGCTCAGATCAAAAGTGATCGTGAAATATAAAAGCTAGCGAATCGCCGGCTTTGTATAACGGAAGAGAAATAAAGAAGAACGGTAATCCGAACACTAATTTCTTCTAAATTTTCTTTAAGTTTTTATGTTCAAAAACATAACTTAATGAAGATAAGAAGTAGATTAAGTTGGAAATGATTTCATATGGTTGAAATCATAAGAAAATGAAGAAATAAAAATAAGAAATTTAGTTTATAAATTTCTTAAGCAAGTATAAGATTCGTGAGGATTTTGAGAGATCCGAATGAATATTATGAATGAGTAGGTGAATTAAGTAATGAATGATGTTCTATAACATCACATTCCTTGAAAAAGTGAAATCGTAATCCAAAATATCGATTTAAATGAAGAACGAACGAAGAACGCGAAAAACACGCGAAGAACACGAAGAACGTTGTTGATAGACAAATTTAAAACAATCGTAGTATAAATGTTGTTGATGGACAAGTTTAAAACCATCGCGTATAAGTTAGATGCTTATTGCTTGGTTAGGAATGTTAGAAACGTTCATGAAGAACGGATTAAAACTAAGCTATAACGAAGTTATGGCGAAAATTTCGTAAAAGAAGAACAAAAATTTGAAAGTTAGTAAATGAACCCAATGTTGGGTTTGTAATATTCATGAACGCAATCAAATTACAAAAATAAGTGGAAGCGTGTAAAAATCAGAGTTTAAAAATTTTACAAACCATATACCCGGATCACCCTTTATGCACAATTATTAATTAAACAAAAATATGAAGGACAAGAATCATACCCTTGAAGATCCGAGCTTCCTGAGGTACAAGTTCACCTCCAATCCTTTTCGCGTTCAACTTGAATCCACCGGGTTTGGTTCCTTCCTTTTATCAACGTTAGCCACCCAAATGTTTGGCCTCTAGAGGTGATCCACCAAGGAAGAAGAAGGATTTAAGAAGATGGGTAGTTGGCTAAACCCTAGTTTTTCTATCTCTAAAGAAAAGGCGTACTCTCCCAACTATTAGAATTATTACGTATGTTGTAAAAGTCAACAACTCCCATACACCCATAATAAGACTCCTCTTATTTATAGATGTGGGCAACCCTCCTTAACAATTAAGGAATTGGGTTTTATTTTAATTAATTAAAATCCTTTAATTAATTAAGCTCCCTTATCTTATTAGGGATAATTAATTAAACTCCTTTAACTAATTTTCCTTCCTAATCCAATTAGGAATAAATGAGAGTACTTATATTAAATTAATTCCTAAACTCTTTTAGAAATTAAAATAATAATAATTGTAATAATATTAATAAGACTCCTCTTATTAATTTATATTTAATATTTCTAAAATATTAAATAATAAATATTAAGCTATTTAATTTATTCTATCACCATAGATTAAATTAAATATACATAACATATTATTACGATTATGCCATTAACTTCTTAAATAATTATTCTTCCTTTTATGGTGTGACCCTTTAGGTTTTCCATATTAAACCGGTTGTGAATAAATCAATTAGAACAATTCTAATCTTATTTAAATAAATAAATTAAACAATTAATTTATTTTAATAAATAATATTTATTCTCTGATAGGGATAAGCCTTCCTAGCGATCAGCGACTTTCCAGATAATATAGATTTCAACATTAATCATAAAAGAACCTTTGAGTAAATAGTTACTTCAGTATAATTCAATCCTTCCACCATACAATGTCCCAATTAAATATAAGACATGGAATTTACATCAAGTCTTATTTTATTTAATTATATGTATTTTGACTCTTAAATGCACAACTCAAATAATGCAAATTAGAAACTCCTTTCTAATTTCATTACGCCGCCAAGGACTCTTTGGGTTGTCATTTATCGAATCACATAGGACATTTCTCTTCTTTTATTAGAAGTGGTAGATTCTTTATTGATCATATATTATCTCCATGTACAACTTGTTATACCCAAGCATACCCTTTGATATACCCTAAGGGTCTTAAGGAATAAGTCAAAGTATAACTCATCATACACAAGATACTATGATGATCTCAAGTCCAAGGATCACTTGTCTTACTACTATCACTACTGAGAATTCCTATTGACAGCAAGTAAAACTCCATTAGGTATTCCTTAGCGAGCCACGTTCAAATGAACTTATTCTCTAATAAGCACCTACATACTTGCTTTAGTGTCTCCATACAAATGATCATGAGATCAATCATCCTCATCTAATGAGCAAGCAAACGTATGTACCAATCTATCAGGATTCACTAATCCCCAATTTAGTAATCCAATGATTGGGAACTATTTTAGTTTTAAGCTTTCTAAGAATTTAGATCTCATTAGAATGATCATCATCATTATTCTAAAAGCATTGCTTAAAACTATGGGTTTATCACATATTATAAAACAAACATCATGTAGATAATTAAAAGCCTTTAATAAATTAATACTTTTTATTAATAAATGAATAAGATTGTTTCAAAATATATGCTTTATCATCAAACATGATTGGCTTGTGTGCATATTACTTTCAATCTCCCACTTGCACTAAAGCCGATCGTCATTGTATCTTATACTCTTCTTCTCTAAGTGGCGATTATCCCTTTGTTGGATAAGCTTTAGTTAATGGATATGTAATGTTGTTCTTGAGAGTCCACCATCTCTATAGTGATTTCCCATCTTTCAATGATTCTTATAATCAAATGAAAATGCCACAACACATGTTTAGATCCAAGATGAGACTTAGGAACTATTCCTAGTTCTGTAATGAACTTTTAATCTAAACAATCAACTTGCGACTTCATTTATAGCTATTTACTTTGTCTTTATCACTAAACCAAAGAACTCTTTCTTTGTTTAGAACCTTTCAATTCAACGCACCCTTTGCTCAAGATAACGCTTTACCTTAAAGTGGATTTTTTCGTCATCTTGTGCATCCGGAAAAACTTGAGTCTGTTAAGCCCTCTAGTTTTAATTTAGACCCACCATGAATATGATCACATCCTTAGTGCTTGGGATAAGCACTTTAAGATGTTTTTCAGCGACTCATAGTGAACTTCTCCATAATATATGGTGATCAACATCGGGTCTCGTATATTTCATTGCATACATGATTGTCACTCATGCGATCTCTCTTCTTTAGGAGTCTGTGGGGACTATTAAGAGAGATACACTCCATAGCTCATCGACATGAGACATCTCTTGGAGTTTGCCATGCTAAACGACTTTAGCATCAAATGAATATACATTCCTTGGGTTAAGTCGAGCATCCTCTTGAATCTATCTATATAGATTTTATCCCCAATTAAGATACTCTTCCCAAACCATTCATGGAGGAATGTTTAGACAACTTTATCTTTACTGATTATAGCATTGGTATGTCATTCCTTATCCGTAGTATATCAACATATAGCACTAGGAATGTCACGATGCTCCCACTGACCCTTTTGTACACACTAGGTTCATTCTTATTTTTGATAAAATCAAACTCTTTTGATTGCCTCATCAAAACGAATGTTCCATATTTGAGAAACTTGCTTCAATCCATTTCTCTGAGTGTCTACAATACTTACCTCATTGTATGTAACTGGATCATCATCTTCTATGATGTGTACCTCATCATCATCATCTATGATGAATCCATACCTTCTAGGTATCTTCGGTACTATTCCAGATTTACGATTCGGTTGTGGTACAATAGGTCTATCTATAGGTTCCTCTTATTTGATTTATAGTATTTAGTGGTTCTTGAACTCTTCAAGATCTATTATCCTCCCACTAGCCCCTTCAATGATAAACACCTTTATCTTAGAAGGCACCGTGTTTCGCAACAAACACCTTTTGCTAAGTAGGATTATAGAACATATACCCTAAACTTACTTTAGGATGTCCCACAAATTGTACTTGTCAAATCTTATCCCAAGCTTATCCTTTGAAACCTTTTCACATAAGTTGACAACCCCTTATCTTAACATACTTAAGATTAGGAATCCTCCCTGTCCATAACTTTTATGGAGTCTTGGGGCCGGATTTTGAGGTTACCTTTTTTCGTAGATATGTAGCCATTTCTAGGACATTATCCCAGAAGGATACTGGAATGTCGGTAAAATCATTTTGGACCGTACCATGTTCAACAAGGTATGATTTTTCCTTTCAAATACATCAATCAATTATTACGTATCATGAGGTGTCCATTATGAGAAAAACCATTTGAGATGATCTAGAAACTTATTACACAAGTATTTATTCCTTGATCTAATCAAAGAATCTTAATACTTTGCCAATTTGTTTCACTTATGAATTCTTTGAACCTTTCAAATAATTCACACTTGTATTTCAATAAATACATACATTCAACTCTTTGAATGATCATCTCCTTTTTCTTATACTAGTTTGTTCAATTTGCAAAATAATTTTTACATAAGTCAAGTATACAAAATCCATTAAGTGATATTCCAGTCCTATACAAAACATTATTATTATAAATAGAACAACAATTGTTCTTAATTATAATACCAAAGATTTCATTGTCCAATAATAAAATGGAAATAATATTTTTATCAAGAACTGGAATACAACAACAACTTATTGACTTAATAGATTTGCCCGTAGGCATTGCTAAACTATAAGTTTCTATGGCTAATATGGCAACCTTTGCTACATTTCCCGCATATAGGATTACTTATATTTGTTTAGATTTCTACTTCTGCTTGGTCCCTTCATAAATCTATATTTATGATAACCAAAGTCGGTATCCAATACCCAAGTAGAACCTTGACTTAAAAAGAAAATTTATTTCAATCATGAACAAAAGCGTATTATTACCAGAAACTTCACTAAGCTTCTTTGGTTAGCCTTTGCAAGATGCTTCTCGCAGTTTCTTTTCCAGTGTCCAGGATTATTGCAGTGGAAGCAAACTCCTTTGCTATCCGTATCGAGTTTTGTTCTTATTATCCTTTATTTACGCCTTCTTTTACCTTCTTTGAATCGTTATTCTTTTGAGGAAGATCCTTTGGCCCCTACCGAAGAAGACATGGTCTTTCTTGGTTGGAAAGTGACTCTCAACATTTTTCAACATGTTAAGCAAATCAATGAAAGGCGATATCTAGCTTGTTCATATGAAAATTCACAACAATTGTGAAAGGAGTCAGGGAGTGAGTGCAAGATCAAATCTTGGCTCAACTCTCCATCCATGACAAAACCAGTTGTCCTAATTGATCAATCAAATTGATTATGTTAAGAACTTTTATGCTGCACTATAGTGTCATTGGCCATTCTAGATCGGAAGAGCTCCTTAGATATCTCGATATCTATCGGTCCTACTTTCCTCACCATCAACTACTTGATGTGCAGAATATAGTAGGAGCATCCATAGTTTCATCTTGTGTTGAAGCTCGTTACTCATGGATGCGAGCATGATGCATTGAGCCAATCTGTGCATCATCTTGCCACTTTCTAAAAGTAGCAATCTCTTCCTCGAGGCATTATGCGCAACCATTGCGAGGATAGGCGTATTAAGGACATAAGATAGCTTTTTCATTTATGAGAACTATTCTCAAATTCCTTAACCAATCATTTAATTGATGCGGTTAATTTAGCATCTAATATGCTTCGCAGTGATGATAGTAATTTTAGACATTGTAAAATTTCGTAAATGAATTTGTAATTAACAACATTTTAACATACATTCTTTTATTAATTACCAAAATAATTTAGGTCTTGTTTTAAATTGGTATCTCCCACTATTTTCTTCAAACTATATTACCCTCACTTTTATAGTTCGGCAAAATCTAATTAAAGATTTGCTAGTGAGAATAAGGATCCCATTTCAAATGTATATAGCCTTGTGGTGACACAACAAACTATATATAAATAAATAGGTAGACAACTTTTGTCAATTACATCAACTACGCAACTCCTTTTCTTTTGCCTCTTAGATTATTTTGATCAAGTGGTGGCACATCCAAGAATCAAAATTATCCAAGTTAAGTCCGACCTAGCACTCCATATATTCAAAAAGAAAAATATCATCCTTGTGGTGACACAACAAAACAATATTGTTCAATTTTCTTTATAAGCATCAAATGTGATAAATTAACATCTTAAATACTTAATACTTGCCTTGTGGTGACACAACAAACTCATATTAAATATTTAATACTCTATTAATTTTATCATGCTAGAAGGCGACGTTCGATATTCCAAATATCTTTGAACGCTTAGGACTTAATATAAAATTGAGGGTTTGTTATTAATTTGTCTCATCTTGTTTTTAGCGCATGCATATATATATATAAAATACGCGTTATATTAATTAACATGCGAAGCATGTTTGCATAATATATAATATATATAGTATAAGCATGCACATATAGAATACTATATTCTACCCGGATTGATTATAGATTTTTATTCTAGTTTGGTTCACTAGAGCCACCAAGTGAACCAAAAGGTCAAACCCTAGGGTTGCAAGAAAAAATAATATTTAAATATAACTATTACATTTAAACCCGGGCTCCATTACAAACGGGTCTTCAAGCGCTCCTTGCTCCTTGATCTCCAATTTTTCCAAATTAATTCTAACTATTCCTATTACAAAAATATTTAAAATAAATAGAAACCTTGATCAGCAGTCAAGGGGAAGTACATAGGAGGGAGATAGAATTTACATTCAAAAAAATTAGAGAAGACGAGGTACACAAATCCCATTTAATAAAACCCATACATTCATGCATCCAACTAAAATAAAATCCAATCACATTGGTCAATTGTCCATAATCAATCCCATTTATTATCATACACATCATCATATGCATCAATAAATAACATTCATCTTATGAATAATAAACATTTAATATATATATTGATATCATTTAATGGGCAAAATTTAGTTAGTATAAAATCTATTTTGAATCAAAATAAACTCCTTTATTTTAATCCAAATTTAAATCAAAATAAAACTATTTTATTTTAATTTATCCAATTTTGAATAAAATAAACTATTTTATTTTAATCAAAATTTTAATCAAAATAAACTCCTTTATTTTAATTAATTATGGAATCCAATTCCAACTCTAATTAGTTAGCATGAAATTCTAATTTTAAAATTAAAATAAATCTTTTTATTTTAATATTAAAATAAACCTTTTATTTTAAGATTAAAATTATATATATAATATATATATATATATATATATATATATATATATTCGAACGTAATATATATAATATATAAATATTTTCGGTTATTTATATATACTATATATATATTATACTCATCCCTTTTACCGTTTTAAACAATTACATGGAATCCTTGAAAAACCGAAGCAACATGATGACGATTTTTTTTATATATGTTTTCCGTGATTGTTATATAATCATGATTTCCATGATTTCCTTGATTTCCGTTAATATATGCAAACTGAAGTAAAACCAGCAGCTGATGCATATAGTCTTATTATGCCCAATTAAATTGTTTTAAACACATATCAATATACATATTAAATTAAAATAATTAATAATTTGCATAAAAGTTTGGCTCTGATGCCACTGTTGGGTTTGTAATATTCATGAACGCAATCAAATTGCAAAAATAAGCGGAAGCGTGTAAAAATCAGAGTTTAAAAATTTTACAAACCATATACCCGGATCACCCTTTATGCACAATTATTAATTAAACGAAAATATGAAGGACAAGAATCATACCCTTGAAGATCCGAGCTTCCTCAGGTACAAGTTCACCTCCAATCCTTTTAGCGTTCAACTTGAATCCACCGGGTTTGGTTCCTTCCTTTGATCAACGTTAGCCACCCAAATGTTTGGTCTCTAGAGGTGATCCACCAAGGAAGAAGAAGGATTTAAGAAGATGGGTAGTTGGCTAAACCCTAGTTTTTCTATCTCTATAGAAAAGGCATACTCTCCCAACTATTGGAATTATTACGTATGTTGTAAAAGTCAACAACTCCCATACACCCATAATAAGACTCCTCTTATTTATAGATGTGGGCAACCCTCCTTAACAATTAAGGAATTGGGTTTTATTTTAATTAATTAAAATCCTTTAATTAATTAAGCTCCCTTATCTTATTAGGGATAATTAATTAAACTCCTTTAACTAATTTTCCTTCCTAATCCAATTAGGAATAAATGAGAGTACTTATATTAAATTAATTCCTAAACTCTTTTAGAAATTAAAATAATAATAATTGTAATAATATTAATAAGACTCCTCTTATTAATTTATATTTAATATTTCTAAAATATTAAATAATAAATATTAAGCTATTTAATTTATTCTATCACCATAGATTAAATTAAATATACATAACATATTATTACGATTATGCCATTAACTTCTTAAATAATTATTCTTCCTTTTATGGTGTGACCCTTTAGGTTCTCCATATTAAACCTAGGTTGTGAATAAATCAATTAGAATAATTCTAATCTTATTTAAATAAATAAATTAAACAATTAATTTATTTAAATAAATAATATTTATTCTACAATAGGATAAGCCTCCCTAGCGATCAACGACTTTCCAGATAATATAGATTTCAACATTAATCATAAAAGAACCTTTGAGTAAATAGTTCTAGTATAATTCAATCCTTCCACCATACAATGTCCCAATTAAATATAAGACATGGAATTTACATCAAGTCTTATTTTATTTAATTATATGTATTTCGACTCTTAAATGCACAACTCAAATAATGCAAATTAGAAACTCCTTTCTAATTTCATTACTACTTGGCCAAGGACTCTTGGGTTGTCATTTATCGAATCACATAGGACATTTCTCTTCTTTTATTAAGTGGTAGATTCTTTATTGATCATATATTATCTCCATGTACAACTTGTTATACCCAAGCATACCCTTTGATATACCCTAAGGGTCTTAAGGAATAAGTCAAAGTATAACTCATCATACACAAGATACTATGATGATCTCAAGTCCAAGGATCACTTAGACTACTATCACTACAGAATTCCTATTGACAGCAAATAAAACTCCATTAGGTATTCCTTAGCGAGAGCCACGTTCTCAATGAACTTATTCTCTAATAAGCACCTACATACTTGCTTTAGTGTCTCCACACAAATGATCATGAGATCAATCATCCTCATCCAATGAGCAAGCAACGTATGTACCAATCTATCCGGATTCACTAATCCCCAATTTAGTAATCCAATGATTGGGAACTATTTTAGTTTTAAGCTTTCTAAGAATTTAGATCTCATTAGAATGATCATCATCATTATTCTAAAAGCATTGCTTAAAACTATGGGTTTATCACATATTATAAAACAGCATCATGTAGATAATTAAAAGCCTTTAATAAATTAATACTTTTTATTAATAAATGAATAAGATTGTTACAAAATATATGCTTTATCATCAAACATGATTGGCTTGTGTGCATATTAATTTCACCCAATAGTGTAGGGTTTCATAAAAAAGTAAGAGAACGTAGAAAATTTAGTCGTGGACTCAAGAATGAACGAATTCCGAGTTCGGATGGCCGAATTACGGACGAACGAACAAAGAACGTTAAAAACGTTAAAATGAATGAAGAATGAAGATTAACCCAGTTGAATGGCATGTTAACGGATTCAGAACAAAGTTCTGTCCAAGGCTAATCGAAGTACGTAACATAAGGAAAAAAATAACTTTGGAACGACCTCGTTCCGAGTTATAACGAAGAAGTTATGAGATTTCGAAATCAGCGTCTCAAGCTTGTAAAAGACTTATAAAAATTTTCTAGGTTTCATGCTTGGCGCCGCAGCACGAGTTGTGCCTTGGAGGCCGATGCCGCAACGCGTAATGATGTCCGAGCATCTTTGCGCAAGAGTTCATCACATGTATGAACCAGTAAGTACAATTTGTGGAAAGCAATGTATTTCATGTATGCAAGACAAAAATCTTACGGAATGTGGCGCATGATGCGCCCACTAAATAAGGACTTCGCACCGCAGCCTTGATCGGGAAGAGAGAGAGAGAAGTAGGTCGCCCATGAAGGCGAGAGAGGAAAGGGAAGGGCACGCAAATGCGCAGCCCAAAAGTGCGAGTAATGTCCAGAAATGAGATTTTTAGTTATTAGTTACTAGAGGATGTGCAAGAAAGAAATATGAACATAATGTTCAACTAATGTAACACTTAATCAAGTGTTTTAAACCTTTAATAAAGGTTGAACGAAAAGATTAAACGAGATTAAAAGACAAAGAATGTAGGTGCGGGGTACGGAACCGATATCCGGAAACCGTAGTCACGATGAACGAACGTGAGGGATTACTGTGATTGTGATTCCTTGGACGTTGAGTGACGAAGGTAATGAATAACATTCCGATGTTATGTCATGGTAATAAGAGATAAGTGTAGAGTGTATAGACGCTATGAACGCAACGTTGTTGCGATGAACGATCGGTCTTAACATACAACGGACTGTATGGCTTCGACATTAATAAAGAATAATGAACATGGGGTTCATGGAATGGATAACGATGAATGCAATTGAAACCTTGAGTAAAGGTTGAATAAGAGATTAAGAGACGAGCAACGTGAACGTTGAATACGTAAACGATCCTCGTAAATTGTATTCACGTCGGACGAACGTTCTAAGTATACCCTGGTTGTATGACATAGACGTTGACGAAGGTAGTACGTAAAATATGAATTGTTGAGAAAGCCGTAACGAACGGTAATAAGATTAATGAAAGCCGAATGTGATTTGGATAAGAATGAGTCCTGAAGTATGGCAATTGCTTGCCAAAAAGCCATAAGGAATAAGAAATTAACATAACGAACATTATAATTTAATAGTTTGTATAAGTTAAGAAAAAGGTAGGTTGTGGTACAATCGTAACCTTTGATGGTTGACATATGGGAGCTGGGCTAAACAATTCCTTCAGAGAGCGAAGGTATATACGAAACTGGCAACAGATCTAACTCACTGTGATGGCAGTGTAGATGAGATGGGAACTTGTTTGTTGGTTGTTTGTGGGAAACCACTCAGAGTACCATATAGACTACTAGCAGAGAAGCGATGTGTGCTGAGTCCTAGAGAAGTATAAGAAGAAGATAAGAATGTAAATCATCAAAGATGATGAACGTTTTGAATAAGACATCTCCGTATGTCATGAAACCGTAAATCAGTAATGAAAGTTAGTCGCGTAAAATTATATTGTAAGAACGCGAACCTTAAGAAGTAAAGTTAAGTAAATCAATGAATAAGTCAAGTATATGACTAATTGGTGTATTTGTTATTTCCTTATGTGTTATAGGGATTGGAATGAGCAGTTCAGCGTAAGCTGTAGCTATGCATAAGGCAAGTTTCCTAACTTCATTCATATTTTAAATGAATTCTAGTTTCTTAAACTTCTCAGATGTTGAACTTGAGAAGTTCTGTCTATGTGCAAATGTGCAATATTTGTGCAAGGTGGTAGAACGTATGAGGCCTTGTGCCAAAATATGAACACTTCGGTTTTTGTATGAGATGAATTGTTCCATGTTTGAACTGTTCAATAAAAGAATGTTCTGTTTATACATGAACCGTTATTGTTAAATCTGTGATATTGATTCTAGCTAGACAGGATGTGTATGAAAGAGAATAGAGAATACAAGTATTTCAAAGTGAATGTGACTAATTTTTTAAGATGATAGGAATCAAGACTATTCCTATTATTCAAGCTGCTTCGTAACCTTGTTCGGTTATTGAAGTCTGAAAAGATTGTTTAAATTCTTGAAGTTGTTTGTTCAACTTTTATGACTTGCTGGGCAATTGTATGCTCACAGTTGTTTTAAATGAAAAACATTTTCGGTGAACGATGTTAGAAGAACTTAAGGATCCCGTATAGATTAAGCTGATGGTATCCAGATGAAGTGTCATTCAGAATATGAATGAGCGAGAAGATCAAGTGAAAACTGATAATGTAGAAAGATGAAAATTATACTATTGACAAGTTTAATGAACTGTATGTATCCTTTGTGGCCGATAAAAGTCACTCTTGTAAGATGAAAGGAATAATGTAATTATCATTATTTGTAATGAGGAAGGTTATAAGGTTTTAGAACCTGGGAATTCAGAATGTATGTTATTATATTTTAGTATATAATGATGTATGTTGGATGAATGATGTACTCGTGACGTACGGAATCCAGGTGTGAAGATAGACCGGATTTCAGGGTGTTACATAAGACCCTTTCCTTCTTTGGTTGAATGGCTTGCTTTACATATCAGATTAGTAGCCATGTGAGCTTCATTCTGAGTAGCTCAGAGGGTCTTCAAGGACTGGATTGGACATATAGGAATTTTGTTAGAATCAATTCTGTATAGTCCTTGGCCTTCTGCTGGTTGAGTCTTCTTGACTGAAGTCTTCTGCTTCATTAATCCTTAGTGTGGTCAGACTGACCAAGTACCTGCAGGTTTAAAATATATTTCTATTTTTGGTACCCATAATTAAATGGGTCCTGCTAGGTTAGTTTTCTAAACCCCTGTCGCTCTTATTTGGATAATCATCATATTTATCACTAACAGACATATTCATGCATGCAACTGTCTTAAGATAATACATTTTGAGATGCATGGTGAGTGTGTGTAGAATTTGACATTATAAAACACACTCTTTATCTTTGATGGTTTCATCATTTGCTAGGTTATGCTCACAATGTTTAAGTGTTCACAGAGTGAGAATCAACTCTACGATTTAGGAGTATCTAGTTGATTCATTGAGGTGATCAGTTTTACGAATCAGTAATATCCTCTTGCAAAATTGATCATGCTCTGTGTGTTGTCAAGCACTTAGAACATAGGCTTGTACATATATATTAACCCATCAGCAAAGATTACTTCACATAAAGTTCATTAGGCCTGTGATGCTCTTATGGCCCATTTCAGATTTTCTTCAAGATATCATCTTCAACCTAAAACTTGGATGGAGAGAAAGTTTATAGTCATTTGAATTCCATCCTCAGGTTACTTTCTCTCTCACCTTTTTAGGTAGATTATAACTCCTTGACAGAATACTGTTATAGTTCATAAGAAGATGCAATTATGATGTACATTTATAATGGTGAGGAAACATACCTTTTTACTGTCAGTTACTAAACAGTCATTTATCTTAGATATACTGAGTTTAGGTATTGATGTGCATAGCTTTACTTTTGCTCCTGACAGCTTATTGCTCTTGTCGGCCTTTAATCAATCAGTAGTGGTCTTGAAGATATAGGTCAAGAGAATCTCAACATTAAGATCTTTGACATCCTTTAGCTGACAGAGTTTGCACCCAGCTGTTGGTTGGCCAGACATAAGTTTAAGAAGATCTTCTTTCTTCTCTCGATAAGCATTTCTTAGCATGTATGGCTTCTTCATCTTTCAAACTGGTGGGTGCTCGACTCTTTGTCATTGATGTCTCTTGAGTTCTCTTTTCTGGTCTTAGGACTACAAGATTGACTGCAGGCTAGGATTGGTCTTGTTGATGTAACAATAGAGACCATGGACCAATCTGAGCAGCTTCAGGTGTATATACACATTTAACCCATACACAATATTTCCAACATGTGAGCTCATCTGCATATAACAAGTTACTTACTACTAAACTAAGTTAAGAACAATGTTAGTGCCTGGGATCAGACTCGAAGCGATTAGCTTTTGAATATAGCATGAGAACACCGCCTCGATACCAATTTTTAGTTCGAGAGGCACAATAGATCTAGAAGGGGGGGGGGGGGTTGAATAGATCCTTTTTATTTTAAAATACTTTTCTGTTTTATATTATATTGCTCATAATTAACATATGACAAACAAAAGAATCTTTTCAAGCACATCGGAATAAGTAAAAGATCCCCTTCATTGATATATTCATAATCATACATACATTGTTAAGTAGAGTAAGTTTAGTTGTAGCGATTCTACAACATACATAGCAGATTATAGCGGTTATAGTACATAATGTAAATGACATAATGTAAAAAGACACAAGGGGTTTTAAGTGGTTAGAGACTTAAGCTCCTAATCCACTCTTCTACTTTTAACTAGCGAAATTTCCACTAAGGAAAGGCAAGACCACAATCACTAAGATTCCTTGAGGCCAGTGACCTTGGGACTTGATTCACTAAGAACCCTTGAGGCCGTGACCTTGGAACTCCTCTAGTTCCTTAGGAACTCTTCAAGCCCAGCAGGCTTGGAACTTCGTTTAGTCCCTTGGATAAGGACCCTTCTGGCCCTGCTTTGTTTAGTCCCTTCGGACAAGGACCCCTCAGGCCCTGTCTTTGTTGAGTTATTTGTTTGTTGTTGTTGGAGTCGGTGCAGAGCTGCTAAGATGTCTTCATGCTCTGAACATCTTCTATACTTAGCAGCTTGGCTTGATCATCCTTGAAGTGCAGCTGAGTGTTGCATGATGCTCAGCTTCTTTGGTTACTCAACCACTTCGGATGACCCCTTTTTGAACTGCCTTGAAGATCCTTCTCCTTGGTACTTGATGTCTGCACATTATAGGCTTCCAAGATGACTGTAAGCTCTTCTGTTAGGTACTTAGAAGATTTCTCATGCTTGATACCAAGATGGCATTTGTGATCTTCCTTCTTGTTACTCGATGCCTTCTCATGATGGACTTGCTAAGATGACTGTAAGCTCTTCTCTATTGTACTTAGAGTCTTCCCATGATAGACATCAAGATGACATAATGCTCTTCTTTCTCTCGGCAGTTCAGAACACTCTTCATGTAGTAGAACTCTCACTTCTACATAGTAGAACTCACACTTCTACTTCTTTCTTTATCTGACTTCTGAGTGTTCTTGGTGGATCGTAGAGTGAGCCTTCAGACTCACTATTTCACATGGTTTAGATCACTCCACCTTCTCTCTAAACTCGGCAACTACAACAACCTTTGATCTTTGAAGCTCTTTCTCATTTATACTTCTTCCCAATCCTTCCGTTGGAAAGTAGCCGTTGAAGGCTATTCAAATCTCTTTACAGATCTCGAGTTATTTGAGGTAGACTGCTTGATGTGACATGTCATACTTTTTCTGATGTTGTAGTCTACTGTTTCACCTACCCTGTCAGATGTATCACTTTAATGTCTTGGGCAGGTCGAAGACTTTATTACCTCTTTATGATTTCTTGATCAGAGGTTGTCCCATTGCATCGATGCTCTCAATAAGCACTTGTCCGAATATTACCCTTCAGATTGAACCTTTGCCAATGCTTTAGTCTTCAGCTATTCGAACTCTACGATTCTGATGCACGTCTTCAAGGACCTGATCGTAGTGTCTTGTTGAGTGTTGCTCATTGACTGACTGAGTTAACACTACAATCTTGAAGAGTGTTGATTGGATCTTCAATGTAGAACACCTCTTCCTTGTATTGTGTAGTGCTTCAATACTTCTGTTTGCTTCGACTATTCTCAGAGACTGATGGCCTAATTCCTTGCTCAGGTCGCCTTCTGAATATCAAGACACTTCAGATTTGTGGTGCGTCCAGCTTGTTTTCTCCTTGTGATCTCCCGTTCACTTATCATCAATGAACTGACCCTGCACTTAATCACTTTAGCCTTGGTCTTCAAAGGCTGACCAATATCTCGGTTCACCTTCCATCAGTTCCTTCTTTGTTTGGCAAACACTACGATCTTGGTTGCTTCCAAGATCGTTGTCTTCTGTTCACTTGATAGCTACTGCAATAGCTGACTTTCTTTAGTCTGCTTCTGAAGTCTACTTTGGATCTCCTTGTGGAAGACTTCATTATGAATGGCCTTATAACTCAATCTTGATGCTGATTGGGTTGGTGCTTAGATCTTTTGTTAGCCTGCATGCCATTCGTTGAGTGCTCTCTGGTTTCTTTGGATGTAGCTTGCAGCTTGAACCAGAGGCTTCGATCCTTTGGATATTCTGGGAGTGCTCATTTGTTGAGAACCGTATATGCTCTACGATTCATCATTGGCATTGTGAGTACTTCTTCTTAGGTTGTAGTTCTGCACTCTACGATTCAGCTTCGGCTTGTGCAGACACTACGATCCCGCTATCAGATCTTGACACTATGATTTCTGTCTTTTGCTTGTTGTCTTCATCTGATCTTGCTTGACTAAGATCTCTGCCTGTAATCCATAGGCTCTACAAACTCAGAGTGTGATCTACGATCCTTGACTTGGCTTCGGCATCAGTAGACTCTACGACTCTGAGTGTAGTCTACGTTTCTGTCTTGGCTTTGGCAGATGACCGGTCTTCTCGTAGGTAGGCTGTCTCTACGATTCTGAACATGACTTTCTCAGTACACTACGATCCCGAGGAAGCTCTACTCGATACACTATGATCCTTCTTCGTTTCCCCTAGCAGTCTATGAACTCTGAGATCTACTATCTTGCATACTCGTATTCTGCCTCGATAGCTTTCAAGTTAACCTTGACTCACCTGGCAGACTACGACTTCTGGTGCAGTGTTTGACGATCAGACTAGCCTATCTATTACATCATAAGATCAACCTAACATGCTTGATCTTTCTATCTTTATAGTCCTTATACATCTTTTCTTTTTAAGGACTTTATAAAGTTGTCTTGCTTGTGTAGGATCAACCTAACATATTTGATCAATTCATTCTAAGTCCTTGTACATATACTTCTATTATCTATCAAAGGACTTCACAGCTTTTCTTAATGCAAGCATACTTGCATATTCATTCATATATATATCATAATCAAATCATATATTAATTAGGAATATCATTCACATGTTTATTCCCGACAAAGAGGTTATAAGGTTTTAGAACCTGGGATTTGAGAATGTATGTTGTTATATTTCACAATATAATGATGTATGTTTGGAAGATGATGTACTCGTGACGCACGGAATCCGGGTGTAAAGATAGACCAGATTTCGGGGCGTGACAAGTTGGTATCAGAGATGATTGGTTATCAACCTTAGCTATGAGTACCTAAGACTATAATCGTAGAGAGGAGTTTAAGAAGATCGTTGAGTTAAACGATTAATGTAGAAGATCACCACGTGATCATAGTGAATCGTAATAACAGATGATCTGTTAAACGATGGATGATTTATAGCTAATGCTATAAATCAATGGTACTACGAAGTAGTACGGGAAGGAGAACTCAATTGAGATGTGAAGGATAGTATACGAATTAAAGAAAATTCGTATTAAGTAAAGAAAAATTTAGAATTTTCAATTTCAATTGAGGACTCATGTGATAGCTGAGTTGTGTGAACCATTGTTATGGGCAGCGGTTTGTGCTTTGGTGTAACAACTACATAGCTTATTACAGTGATAATCATTGGAATAACAGGTCGCGCTATCAATATGTATATGACGAGAAGGTGAATCTTTTCTCATGTATATATTTGATAGGTAGAGAATGTTAAGATAGGTGCGAGTTCTTGAAACTCATACTTATAAAAATTTTGTGACTCATATATGCTATGTTTCTGAGCCCTAAGCATATGGATAGTCCTTGATTTGTTCTTGGATTACATATTGCGAAGATAAGTTCTTAAACACATATGGTTGTGGAAAGTTCCTAAACACATATGACAAAGTCCTTAACGTACTGTGAAAAGTACGGTATTATGATGTCATAAAACGTTTTGAATTTATGATTATAAGAATTTAAAGAAGTAGTCGATGTCAATTGATGTGACTAGACGAATGTTTCAAGTTGATGTCCAAGTTATTAGTATGGTCTAAGCTATTTAATTTGGCTAGACAAATGGTATGTCATGTTATAAGAAAATCGAGCTTTCTTTGAGAACTTATGTCAAACCAAATTGTTTTGGTGCGGAATCTAATGATTAAGTCTGAGGTGAACCAACCCCTATATGGGGTTATACGATGGGTTAATCACCTATGTATGAAACAGGTAGTTTACCTTCTTGGTGATTGTAAACTGACCGTGATAGAAGGGTTTACGGTGAAATGCTATAAAACTTAGTAAGAGTTCATGGTCGATTTGACCCCACAGCAAAATTATGAAATGTTTTAAAGGTATTCTTATATTCCTCATTATTCATTCTACTTCATAATTCTTGATAAGTTATGAAAGTAAGGGAATGTTTGAAAGATAAGAACTTGATTGAAGAGAAGTAGAGAAGAAAAGTAAGCTAAAATTTTAAGGATGAAATTCTGTGAAGAATGGGTGAATGTGAGGACCCGAGTAAGGGTGTGGTTTAAAAATAAATTCTGAGGACGAAATTTTTAATAAGGGGGGAAGGATGTGACAATCCGGAAGATCGGATTGTCCAGAATTTAAGTTTAAAGAATTAGTTATTAATGAAATGAATTTTAATTATTATTATTATGTGCTATGTGGTTATTAATCATTCTATAACCTAGGATGATTATAAGTCGGGAGGATTCTGGCTATGAGCTAGAATGAACGAGTAAGAATTTTCAAGATGAAAATAAATTTTTTTTTGGGAACAAAAATATTTTGGGAAAAAAGACGAAATAGACACTATTCACCCGACGAAACCCTAAGGGTTAGGGTTTGAATAACCTAAGTCTTTTCGAGAGTTATGTATGACAAAATGAAATTTCGTCAAAATATTTGACGATAATATATTGTGAAAAGTTAAGTAAGCCGATAAAAGTTTTTCTCAAAAAACGCGCAGAAATCGGACAAAATAAAAATGACGAAAAAGTATTGCTATATACTTTTCATTTGTTTAGCTACGTTAGGGGAAAACGTGAAGGAAAACGTTTAACATCGAAAAAGTGTTTTTCAGTTTTTCGGAGTTTCGAAGAATGCATAAAAGTTAGACTGTAGAGGAAAGACGAAATATCCAAAAATATTTGGATTCCGAGGATCGCAGTTTTTAAAACTGTCAGACGAAACCCGAAAGACTGAACCACAAAACTTCCAAGGGAAGTTTCATGAATAGTTTAGAGGTGGAATATTAAGGAGGTGTGAATAGTAGCTTGAGAGGAGAAATGACTATTTTGCCCCTAGCTTGGAAAATCTATAAATAGGAAGCTTAATTTTATTTGGTTAGGATTTTGAAAATCCTACACATTTGAGAGAGAGAGATAGTTTTCGGATGAGGAAGAAGAGGAAACAGGGGAGGAAAAGCTTGTGTGTGAGCAAACTTTATCCGACGGAAGGAGATTAAAGAAGAAATATATCGAAAACCTAACTTCTGAATTAATTTTCTTTAAGTTTTATATATTTTAAACATATCTTAATGAGAATATGAAGTAAAAGATGTTAGTAATGATTTAATATTGTTGAAATCATGAGAAAAAGAAGAAATAAGAATTAGAAGTTTATTTATAAATTTTATAAGGAAGTATAAGATTCGTAATGAATTTGAACGATCCGAATGAATCATATGAATGATTTGGTGATATTAGTAAGGAATGATGTTTTATAACATCAAATTCCAAGGAAAAGTGAAATCGTAATCAAAATATCAATTAAAATGAAGAACGAACGAAGAATACGCAAAGAACACGAAGAACGTTGTTGATGGAAAAATTAAAACCATCGTAGTATAATTTATTGTTGCTAGACAAGTTTAAAACTATCGCGTATAAGTTAGATGCTTATTTGCTTGGTTAGGAATGGTAGAAATGTTCATAAAGAACGGATTAAAACTGAGCTATAACGAAGTTATGACAAAAATTTCATAAAAAATGTATGAGAATTAGAAAGTGTGTAAATGAACCCAAAGGTGTAGGGTTTCATAAGAAAGTAAGACAATGTAAAAAATGTGAGTCATGGACTCAAGAACGAATGAGTTCGAGTTCGGATGACCGAATTACGGACAAATGAACGAAGAACGTTAATAACGTAAAAATGAACGAAGGATGAAGATTAAGACAATCGAATGGCATGTTAACGGATTCAGAATAAAGTTCTATCTGAGGGAGATTGAATTACATAGGACAAGGTGGAGAATGGCTTTGGAACGACCTCGTTCCGAGTTATAACGAAGAAGTTATGAAATCGGGAAGTAAGCGTCTCAAAATAAAGTTAACACTTAGAAAAATTTTCAAATATTAGGGCTTGGCGCCACAGCGCCATCCATGGTTGTGATTCCTTAGACGTTGAGTGACGAGGGTAATGAATAACATTTTGATGTTATGTCGTGGTAATGAGAGCTAAGTGTAAAGTGTATAGACGCTGTGAATGCAACGCTATTGCGATGAACGATCGGTCTTAGCATATAACGAACGGTATGGCTTCGATAATAAGAATGAGTAATGAACGTGGGGTTCATGTAGTGGATAACAAAAGTATTAAGTAAGATATGAATTATCAAGAAAGCCGTAATGAACGGTAATAGGATTAATGAAAGCCGAATGTGAGTCGGATAAGAATGAATCCTGAGGTATGGCATTTAGTTGTCAAAAAGCCATAAGGAATAAGAAATTAACTTAAAGAACATTATAGTTTAATAGTTCAGATAGGTTAGATGAATTTAGGGTGTATTACAATCGTATCCTTTGATGGTTAACATATGGGAGTTGGGCTAAACAATTCCTTCAAAGAGCGAAGGTATATACGAAACTGGCAACCGATCTAACTCACTATGATGACAGTGTAGATGAAACGAGAACTTGTTTGTTGGTTGTTTGTTGGAAAGCACTCAGAGTATCATATGGACTACTAGCAGAGATGCGATGTGTGCTGAGTCCTAGAGAAGTTATAAGAAGAAGATAAGAATGTAAATCATCAAAGATGATGAATGTATGAGTAAGACATCTCCGTATGTCATAAAGCCGTAAACCGGTAAAGAATGTTAGTCGCGTAAACTTATATCGCAAGAATGCGAAGCCTAAGAAGTAAAGTTAAGTAAACGAATGCGTAAGTCAAGTATATAACTAATTGGTGTGACAAATGAGATTTTATAATTTAATTTTAATATTTATTGAATTAAATAAATATTTTTGATGATTTAATTATTAGATTAAATAATTAATTGATGAAGTTGTGGTAGATTAATTTAATTATATGTGTTATATTTATTAAATTAATGTGGAGAATTTCATTATTCAAAGTATGTAATTATGTGAGCTTATTGAATTAAATGAAATATTTAATAAGCATAATGTTATTTTAATAATTAATTAGAGATTTAATAATTTGACATAATTAATAAATGAGAAATTTTATTGTGTGACTATGTGAATTAATGAGAAATTATTATATTTTATTTAAAATAAATAAGATATTTGATTATTGTGTAAATGGGTATAACACTATTAAACTATAGTATAAAAGATTTATTAAATTAAATGGTTATGATTCTTTTATGGCTAGCCAAACGGAGCCTTATTGGGAGTTGGGAGCAGTTAAACCATGATCGGGTTAACTGACCACAACTGCGTCAGTTCTTAATTATTATATACGTATTCTTCCTTCTTTATTCTCTTAGTCTGAAAACAAGAAAAACAAGTTTACAGAGAGAAATTGAGTTTTGTTAAGGGAGATTGTGAGTGGGTGATTGAAGAAACAACTGGGAAAAGTTTCCCTACTAATCTACACTCTACGCTTTAGGTAAATTCTTCAACCCAATTTTTATTTACGTTATTTAACGTTTCATGAAAAATGGCTTTCAAGTTAATTGTTTAAGTCTCTGTAATTGGAAAGGGTAGTGATTGTGTGGATGTAATATGTTAATGTAGTATGTTTTTTTTTACTATGATATATGAACCATAACATCAGTTTCATAAAATAGGTCGTATATTGTTCTTCAAAAGTTACAGAGTATGAAAATATGGCCATATGGCCTTACATACCAAATTTAACATGATAATCATAAGTGGTATCATAAATTTACACTTGTGTAAGACCCCAGCTTTTATAAATAAAGATGAATTTTCTATAAATATTATTTTTGAATATTATGGAATAAATTTGATATAATGTTATAGTTGTGGGTAATATTTATAAATTTTGCAAAGTAAGCAAGTTGTTATAAAATATTCGTTTGGTCGGGGAATATTCTTTTTATCGGGGAATATTCGTACGACGGCTCAATCATTGGTGGACCCCACAACGGAAGTATTATCGTAGTTAAAAAACGGCAAAATTATCTTTCTATAAAAATAATGGCGAGAGGTGTTACCGTTAAAAGCATTGAACTACCGGTAGTAAAAGTACGATGTCTGGCGTGGTTGCGTAGTAGCACGGCGGTATTGATTATTGATGCTTACGTGAGAAGTCACTTAGCTATACTCAATTATTGCTACGATAATTCTTTGCATCATATCTCTTATATTATTGATTCAATTATTGTCACGATTATCATCGTATAATATGTTATATTATTAATTGAGACGACAAGTTATAAATGATTAATAATTGTTGAAAGATTAAAAATGTGTTGATTAAAAATAAAATGATTTGTGGTAATATTTATTCAATCCTTGATGTATATAAAGAGTGCTGTATGAGGCGTTTGTGGTAAGTTTGATTATTTTATTGGGGCCCATATGTCATCATCTAAGAGTCTCTTCATCAATAGTAATTACCTTTGTGAATAGTAATTACCTTCGTCAATAGTATTTACCTTCGTCGATAGTAATTACCTTCTTGATAGTATTTACCTTCATCGATAGTAATTACCTTCGTCAATAGTAATTACCCCTTCGCAAATAGTAGTTGTCCCTTCAATATTACCAAGAGTTAAGCGCCTCTTGATTGTTCCAAAGGTTAATTACCCTTCAGTAAATAGTAGTTGTCTCTTGATATTACAAGAGTCATTTTGACCCTTCGTTAAGACCAAGAGCCACCCTCAATTTTTCTATAAATAGAAAGCTCATTCCTTCATTATTTCTTACGAATTCATTGAAACTCTAGAGAGAAACTATAGAGAGAAAGAAGAAAAGTATTACGCTACTTCACTTTTCCAATATTCAGGTTCTTCTAAGGTAAGGGATATTATTTGTTGTACAGTAAGGGGTGTTATTCTTTCTTATTCATGAAGAGAACTTACATTATTCTATTCTTTATTATTACATTGGAATAACTCAGACACATGCAGCATACCCTATACTTGGTGAAATCCTCCGTTATTCCATTCTTTATTATTCATTGGAATAACTCAGATCATGGCATACCCTATACATAATCTGATATCGTGGTTTACCCTATACTTGGTGACATTCTTCTATTATTACATTGGAACATCACATGCATGTGTTTTACAGGACTGGTTAAAATCTTTATTATTATTACATTGGAACATCACATGCATGTGTTTTACACCGGGACCGGTTAAAATCTTTATCATTTACATTGGAATATCCTATCTCGTGTGTTTTACACCGGATCTGGTTCCGTCTTTATTATTACATTGGAATATCCTCGTCGGTGTGAATTTCACGACTGGTTCCGTTATTATTATTACGTTGGAATAACTTTTGTTTATCGGCAATCCGCATGTATGGTGATTTCTTTTGTTATTCTATTCTTTATTATACTCGGTTGGTTAAAGTTTTGACTTCTATACTCCATGAAATTAGTAGAATATCCTTGATATTTGCGCTTCATCGATATCTTTTCATGGAAATATTCTTCTAAGCATTCTTGAATTTTTACTCTACGGAAGTATCATGTTGACAATTTGGACGTTATTGGTTCTGAACAAATTAATTCTTGAACTTGTTTTATTGAATTCTTATATCATTGTCATCATCCTCATGTTTATAATTTTGAAAGTCATCGTGGCTGTAGTGCATAGATGGACTTGGTATGATTATGACCAAGGATTATTGATTGTAATCATGGTAGTAATGTTACAAATGATGTGGTAAAAGTCATCTCGTGGCTGTAGTGCATAGATGGACTTGGTATGATTATGACCGAGGATTATTGATTGTAATCATGGACCGTAATGTTACAAATGATGTGGTAAAAATCCTCGGTAGAAGTAGTGCATTGATGGGACGATTGTTGGCATGATCATGACCATTAATGAATACACAACTATTCTTGGCCCGTAGTGCATGAATAATTGTGTTCGTGATACTAAAGAATATCCTTGGTCAGTAGTAGGCGGTGGTGATTCGATGATGTGGAATATTTATTAAAGTGAGTCTAAACTATAATGATGATGAAAAACCTTTTAAATCATAAAAGATAGTAGATTTTATTTTCTACTTGACTCTTTTAATGGATTGTTGGTTCCGCTGTAGTTAAACTTGATGTTCATTATATTTTATCAGTTTAACATTGTTGAAGGCTAATGATAATTTATCCTGCATTATCTTAGTCATAATATTTCTTACTGGGCTAGTTGAGCTCACCCTTTCTTTCACTGTTCTCTTCAGGAAATGAGAATATATCTGGGATGAGTCGGGGAACGGAGTAATGGTCCAGAGGATAGCATTAGTAGTCCTCACTATTCTGTGAAATAGTGTGATAATAATTATAATGAGGACTCCTTTTGAGTTTGTATAATATCTAGTAGACAATATTTGTATTCAAACTCATAGTTTATGTCGTATTGTACACGATAGTTATATTAGTAAGTTGTATTTAAATTCTGTACCATGTATCTGACTACCCAAGATGGGTGATGTATACCTAATTTTGGGGGCGTCACAACTTGTATATAATTATGCAGGTTAAAACGAAGGAATCAAACTCCAAATGAACAGATTCAGTGTTATAATGAACTTGTAATGTTGATTTTCATGTTTTCTGTTGAAAACTTTCAAGAAAATCAAAAACAGTAATTTATATGTTTTGATTATGCAAAATTATGTATTTTAACATGTTAAAATTATGCTAGAAGGGTTAAGTAATAGTTATATGTGTATGAGAATGTTTGGGTATGTCTAAATTCGTGTAGAAATAATTTAATTGAAAGTTATGGCCATGTTTTGTGTTATTCAAGAGAACATATTAACTTGTGAGAGATTTTTTTGGCCTAATTTAATTTTGTTATTAGAAATCAGAGTAAACTTAGTGCAGGTAACCTAAGCGTAATGTACGTTACTAAAAAAAAAAAATAAAAAATAAAAAAAAAATAATAATAATTAAAAAAATATTAATTAAAATATTTATCAAATAAAATGAATATTTTAATTGAGATATTTATGGAATAAAATAAATATTCGATGAAAAATATTATTAAAATATTTATAAAATAAAGTAAATATTTTAATTGAGATATTTATGGAATAAAATAAATATTGATGGAAATTATTATGAAATAATTTATTTGAGTGTAATAATATAAAAAGGAATGAAAATATTCTAATTTAATTAAGTAATTAAATTAGAAAGGTAATAATTCGTTAAATAAAGTGGAGTTTATATTAAATAATTAAGTAAAAATATAACTAATGAATGTCGTGAATACATATGGTTTGTGTGTATGATTTGTGGTAAACGAAAGTAGTAATCGTTTAGCCTATGCATGAGGCAAGTTCCTAAACCTTGTTTCTTTACATAAAGCAAGTTCCTTAATCTATCTTGTTTATTATTGTTCAAGTCAAGATTTCATAATAGATGTTATCATTCTTTAAAAGCCTGATTCCTGCTATACAATACTTATTCGATTGTATACATCTTGAACTTTGTTATTCAAATTGAATATCAATTATTGTTGAACCTTGTAAGACTAGCGAACCCTTATTGATTCGACTAGTCCATAGTTGATGAACGTTCTAAATTTCAGAACCATTGTTGAGCTTATCCAAACAAAACTTTCTTTGGTGCGGACTCTAATGTCAAACTGAGATGAACAACCATGTTATAGGGGATTAATAATGCTTTAGCGTTAAGATATTGTGCACAATATGGTACTAAGGGCTGATCCCCCTAAGTACGAGAAGAAGAGTTCATAGTCTTATGACTTTTAAAGGTTTCAAGTATAAACATTTGACAACCTAGGACATAGTTCAAGGTCTTATGACCCTCAGAAGTTCTTTTGATTCTTGTTATTCATTCTTGATTCAAAAGCCAAGTTTTCTTATTTAAGAAGTCATTAATTCATTCGCATGTTATTATTTTATTGTTATATTATTATACTGGTGGGCAATTGTGCTCACTCTTGCGTAATAATAACATTGCAGTTAAGAACGAAAGGTCCGACGAGCCTTCTACTAGTAAATGCAAGGGTAAAGTTAACAAGTGATGAAGTCTTATTATTTATTTGTTATGTTATGTTTCAGACTTATGTTTAAATTGTGTAAGACTTAATATTTATTTATGTTTCCGCATTTGAGATTTAAGGTTAGTATGACCTGAGATTGATGTATTTATTTTTAGATGTTGTAACTCCATAAAGAGGGGATTTATTTATATCTATTTATGGTTTTTCATTTATTATTGGTAGATAGATACATGATGTTTGGACAGTGAACACCAAATCCCAAGGAAATTGAAGTACCCGGATTTGGGGGTGTCACAGGTTGGTATCAAAGCTGTAGGTTATGAACCTTAGGTGGGGAAAGAACCTTAGGTAGTAGCCTTATAGGAAGAATATAGTGATGGAAAACTCTTATCGAGTTCTAAGAAATGAATTTCTTAATTCATTGAAGATAATAAAAGACTTTATGTGCTTATGTGTTAAATTATGTGCTCACTAGTACGACTTAGTAACTGAAACTTGAAACTGTGTTGTCAGGATGTCGGATGTTGAAGGAGCTAGTCAAGCTGGGGAGGAGGAACCCCGAGTACCTACAAAGGAGGAGCCCCGAGACATTTATTTTTGAGGGAGAAGTTAGTGCGAGAGAGAGCCATCTCCATTGATCCTTTGTTGTTGGTCGGGAGCATGAGCTGAGGCCGATCGAGAGGAGGATCTGAGAAGAAGAAGAAGAAGAGGAGTTCCCACCGAACTCCAATGATCTTTGAGATGTCTGACGAGTTATATGGCCCGTAACGTAGAGTTACGTGACTTTATTCGAGGATCGGACCGTGGCGGGCGATTATTGATTGATTACCATCGAAGCGAAGGATATGGAGGTTATAACTCTTTACACACGTGAAGGGAACGTGGAGTGGGATTTGGTTCATGAGAAGGGTCAAACTAAGGAGAAGTTTGAAGAAATAGAAGTTGAAGAAGGGGCGAAGAGAGCTCGGAAAGGTGACCATAGTAGAGGAGAATTTGGGTAAGAGAATCACGTCGTCTTGATCTTGCGCAGAAGAGGATTGTCGTGTGAAGAAGGCTAAGCTTGGAGAGACGTACTCTACACTTCAAAATGCAATGGATGAGGCCTAGGATTGAGTTATGAGGTACCCAATCCAGTTTGAAGGACTACCATCGTATATCTTTAGATCGTAGGACGATGTCCCACATCATGGAAGAGAGGAGCGCGTAGCAAAATTTATTGAGCGCCTTAACAAACTTTGATATAATTTGTTTAATTATGTGAAAAACTTATCTCGTGTTAGATGTAAATTCCGATGTGTTTATAAACAAAGGAATATTTTAATGTTTTAAATCCTGTAGATTCTTTATCTCGGGATAGTTGATGTAAATAGTTGTGATGCTATCGTTTAATGTTAAAACTTTAGATTTGAATAAATATATCAAGGTTTATTGAGATAATGTGTTAAGTGATTATGTTTAAATATTTTAGTTAAGCTTTAAATATTTAAAGGATTGAATAAAGACCTAATAAGTGTATATTCTTATCAGAAACATGCCGCCGAGAAGACGACCAAATCGTCGACCAACCCAGGAAGGGTCAACGAATAACAACAACAACGCCAATGCTGACCCTGTTCAGCAGTTGGTGAACTTATTAGATGGAGCGATGAATAATCCACTTTAAGCTCCACCGAACACGACATTTAAGGATTTCAAGGCGGTGGGACCGCCAGAGGATAAAGGCTCCATAAACCCGATCGAGGCTTAAACGTGGGTTATGGAGATGGAAAAAGTTTTTGATGTCGCCAGAGTCAGAGAGGACCAGAAAACTGCCTACGCGACGTTCATCCTGAAATCTGAAGCCAGTTATTGGTGGCAAGCAAATAATGTCCGGGGAGGTGAAGGTGTGAATTCCTGGGAGAGGTTCAAGGAGATGTTTTTCGAGATGTATTTTCCGACCAGCTCGTAAAACCAAATGGAGGTCCAGTTTCTGGAGTTGAAATAGGGAAATATGTCCGTACGAGATTATGTGACAAAATTCAATGAGTTGGCTAGGTTCACCCCGTATCAAGTACACACGGATGAGAGAAAACAAGAAGGTTTGAACAAGGACTGAAGCCCTGGGTATATAGCAAAATATAAATGTTTCAGCTAAACACTTTTGCTGGAGTACTGGAAAAGGCCATCCTCGTTGAAGGTGGGAGCGATGCGGTAACCAAGTACAATCAGGATCAGAAGAAGAAGAATAGTGAAAATGAGGGAAATAACAAAGCTAGTGGCAGCAACACGGGAGGAAGTATCAATAAGAAAAGTAGGTGGACTAACAACTCGTCAACTGGAAATCAGCAAGGAGGTCAGAAGAAGAGGATAGAAGTGTGCCCAACCTGCAGGAAAGCTCACCTGGGGGTTTGTATGAAGGGAAAGCGGGTGTGCTACAATTGTGGTCATGAGGGCCACATAGAACCTAACTGTCCTAACCCAAAGAAGGGAGCTTGTTTCACTTGCGGCTCAAAGGATCATCTGGCAAGGGACTGTCCCAAGAAGGGGTCTGGAGGGGTAGGATCAGGAGGGAACATGGGAAATAGTGGTGTAAGTGCTTTAACTATCACGGGACCAACCACAACCAACCGACCGACCGCCAGGACATTCAACATGACAGTGCATGATGTTGTGAAGTCTCGTGATGTGGTGTCAGGTATCATTCTGATCAATAAATTTAATGCTTATGTATTATTTGAATCAGGTGCTACTTGTTCATTTATATCCGATGACTTTGCTAAGAACTTAGAATTGCCTAAGGATGAGTTAGAACACCCCATGAACATAGAAACTGCGAATAGAGAAATAATCCCTATTAAGTACGTACATAAGAACTGTAGAGTGAATATTAAGGGTAATATCATGAACGCAGATCTTATACCTATTCGACTTGGAGAATTTGACGTTATTTTAGGTATGGACTGGTTATTCAATCACGGAGCTGTAATTGATTGCCAGAAGAAGCGTATTAACCTCATGACTCCGTCAAAGGTTGTGTTTTATGGTAGCAAGTCACCTAGACAAGCGAGTTATCTGGCGATGATGCAGGCCAGGAAGTTGTTAAGACAAGGTTGTGTAGGAGATCTAGCTTACATAGTCGACAGTCGTAAAGAGAATCCGAAAGTAGAGGAGATACCAGTAGTGAGGGACTTTGCAGACGTATTTCCAGACGATTTGCCAGGACTTCCGCTAGATAGAGAGGTTGAATTTGTGATCGATTTGGCACCAGGAACGGCTCCAATATCGAAGGCACCGTACCGAATGGCACCGATAGAAATGAAAGAATTGATGGTACAACTACAAGATTTACTGGACAAGAAGTACATTCAACCGAGGGTATCACCATGGGGAGTGCTAGTGTTATTTATGAAGAAGAAGGACGGGATGATGCGACTCTGCATTGACTACAAAGAACTGAATAAGGTCACGATTAAGAATAGATATCTATTACCGAGGATCGATGACCTATTTGATCAATTGAAGGGAGCGCGAGATACTTTTCCAAGATAGACTTGAGGTGGTTATCATCAACTGAAGGTGAGGCCGGAGGATGTCTAGAAGGCGGCGTTCGAGAACACGATATGGTCACTACAATTTTTGATAATGTCATTTGGTCTAACGAATGCTCCTGCAGTATTTATGGGCCTAATGAATGGAGTGTTCAATCCGTTTTTGAACAAATTCGTAGTGGTATTTATAGATGACATTTTGGTATATTCGAAAACCAAGGAAGAACGTGAAGAACATTTGAAGGTAACGTTAAAGGCGTTGAGAAGGGGGAAGTTGTATGCTAAGTTTTCGAAATGCGAATTTTGGATTGAGCTAGTATAATTTCTTGGACATGTGATTGATAAAGACAGAATTTCGGTAGATCCATCCAAAGTCGAAGCCGTGATAAACTGGGATCAGTAGAAAACATGCCGTCGAAATCTGAAGTTTTTACGGGATTGGCGGGGTATTATAGAAGATTCATTCAAGACTTTTCAAGATCGCAACTCCGTTAATGAATTTGACTCGAAAAGCTGTGAAATTTGTTTGGATGGAGAAGTGTGAGGAAAGCTTTCAGGAACTAAAGAAGAGGTTGAGTCTGACTGTGTTATCTCTTCCGGATGATGAGAAATTTTGTTATTTATAGTGATGCGTCGCATAAAGGACTTGGTTGTGTGCTTATGCAAAATGGCGAGTCATTGCGTATGCATCCTGATGAGTTGAAGGATTATGAGAAGGGGTATCAGACCCACGACTTGGAGTTAGTTAGCTGCGGTGGTTTTTGCTTTGAAAATCTGGAGGCACTATCTCTACGGGGAGAAGTGTGAAATATATCTGAGATCACAAGAGTGCGAAATATATTTTTACACGGAAGGATTTGAATATCGCGCAAAGAAGAAGGTGGTTGGAGTTAATTAAGGACTATGATTGTGAAATTTTATACCATCCGAGTAAGGCAAATGTGGTTGCAGACGCCTTAAGTAGAAAGGGTCGGGAGAAATTGATGATGTTGACTACTCAGAAGGAGCTAATTTCACCATGGAGAAGTTAGAATGGAAGTGAAGTATCCTATGGAAATTGATGAAGTTGTTCGGATCGATCTGCAGTACAACCCTCTTGGATAAAGTTAAGGAGGCTCAACTTTAGGATGAAGAATGTAAAAAGGTGAAAAAAAGATATATGAAGAAGGCTGAGGCGAGATTTAAGGTGGAGAAGGAAGGAATCTTTGAGATTTGAAAGCGAGAATTTGGGTGCCTTGATGCAAAGATTAATGAAGATATTTTGAGCGAGGCTCATAGCTCACGATATTCGATTCTCCCTGGTAGCACCATAATGTATCAAGATCTTCGACAACATTTTTGGTGGCCAAAATTGAAACGAGATGTTGCAGAGTGTGTTTCCACGTGTCTGATATGTCAAAAAGCGAAAGCAGAACATCAGAGGCCGAGTGGGTTGCTACAACCGTTAGAGATCCCATAATGGAAATGGGAAAATATTACGATGCATGTCGTGGTTGGCCTTCCGACTACTCAGAAAGGCTATGACGCAGTATGGGTTATCGTTGATCGACTGACAAAATCCGCACATTTCCTTTCGATCAGAATCAAATTTACCTTAGACCAGTTGGTAAAATTATATGTAAAGAGATTGTTTTGAGACACGGAGTTCGGTGTCAATTGTTTCTTATAGGGATCGCGCTTTACATCGAACTTACGGAAGCGTCTCTACGAGGAATGCATGGAGTGCAGCGATTCTTGAATGAGTACGACATATCACCCTCAGACAGATGGGCAGAGTGAAAGAACGATTCAGACATTAGAAGATATGTTAAGAGCTTGTATAATGGACTTTAAAGGAAATTGGGATGATCACCTACCGCTTGTAGAGTTCGGCTATAACAACAGTTACCACACTAGTATTGGCATGCCGCCTTACGAAGCGTTATACGACAGAAAGTACAAAACTCCACTATACTGGGATGAAGTTGGCGAGAGACAATTATTAGGTCCCGAACTAGTACAGCAGACAACAGAGATAGTTAAAGTGATCCGAACAAGACTGGTAGAAGCTCAAGATAGGCAGAAGAAATACGCCGATCCACACGCCAATCCACACCGTAAAAATGTTGAGTTTGAACCGGGTAGTTATGTGTTTTTGAAAGTCTCTCCCTGGAAAGGAAAGATCAGGTTCAGAAAGAAAGGAAAATTAAGCCCAAGATTCATTGGACCCTTCGAAGTACTGCGAAGAATCGAAGAAGTTGCATATGAGGTAGCCTTACCTCCAGCACTCGAGAATGTCCACAATGTTTTCCATGTTTCGGTTTTACGACCTTACAAACCTGATTACAAGTACGTGATTGATTATGAACCCTTTCATTTTGAGAAAGACTAATCCTATGAAGAAATTCCTATTTAGATTGTCGACAAAAAAGAACATGTTCTCAGAAATAAAGTAATACCTTCTGTTAAAGTAATTTGGAGGAACCACAACACTAAAGAAGCAACGTGGGAACTCGAAGACCATATGATGAAGAATTACCCTAATTTATTTAATTAATTAACGTGTAAGCGATTCTGGGGACAAAATCTTTGCAAGGGGGGAGAATGTAACGGGACGAATTGATTGAGTCGTGATTCTGAGGACAAAATCCTTTTAAGGGGGGGAAAGATGTAACAAACTAGATTTTATAATTTAATTTTAATATTTATTGAATTAAATAAATATTTTCGATGATTTAATTATTAGATTAAATAATTAATTGATGAAGTTGTGGTAGATTAATTTAATTATATGTGTTATATTAATTAAATTAATGTGGAAATTTTATTATTCAAAGTATGTAATTATGTGAGCTTATTGAATTAAATGAAATATTTAATAAGCATAATATTTATTTTTAATAATTAATTAGAGATTTAATAATTTGACATAATTAATAAATGAGAAATTTTATTATGTGACTATGTGAATTAATGAGAAATTATTATATTTTATTTTAAATAAATAAGATATTTGATTATTGTGTAAATGGGTGTAACATTATTAAACTATAGTATAAAAGATTTATTAAATTAAATGGTTATGATTCTTTTTTAAGGCTAGCCAAACGGAGCCTTATTGGGAGTTGGGAGGCGATTAACCCATGATCGGGTTAACCCGACCACAAAATAATGTCGATTCTTAATTATTATATCGTATTCTTCCTTCTTTATTCTCTAAGTCAGAAAAATAAGAAAAACAAGTTTAGAGAGAGAGAAATTGAGTTTTGTTAAGGGAGATTTATGAGTGGGTGATTGAAGAACAATTTTCGAGAAAAGTTTCCCTACTAATCTACACTCTACGCTTTGGGTAAATTCTTTGACCAATTTTTTATTTACGTCGTTTAAAGTTTCATGAAAAATGGCTTTCAAGTTAATTGTTTAAGTCTCTCGTAATGTGGAAAGGTTAATAATATTTTATTATTGTGTTTATTTAATATGTTAATCGGTTTATAAAAATATGGTAGTATCGTTGTTTTAAATTACAGTATGAAAATATGATATATGAACCATTTAAACGATAATCATAAGTTGTATCATAAATTTATAAAATAGGTATATTAACGTAGTATTTTTCTTCAAAAAGTTTACAGTATGTAATGTCAAAATTATGAGTATGAAAATATGGCCATATGGCCTTACATACCAAATTTAACATGATAATCATAAGTGGTATCATAAATTTACACTTGTATATAATTATGCATGTTAAAAGCGAAGAATCAAACTCAAATGAGCAGATTCGGTGTTATAATGAACTTTGTAATGTTGATTTTCATGTTTTGTGTAGAAAACTTTCAAGAAAATCAAGAACAGTAATTTATATGTTTTGATTATGAAAAATTATGTATTTTAACATGTTAAAATTATGGTAGAAGGGTTAAGTAATAGTTATATATGTGTATGAGAATGTTTGGGTATGTCTAATTTAAGTGTAGAAATAATTTAATTGAAAGTTATGGCCATATTTTGTGTTCTTGAGAGAACATATTAACTTATGAGAGATTTTTTGGCCTAATTTGGCCTTGTTATGTGCGATAGTCAAGGACCTGCAGGTAAAAAATAAAACTAAAAATGGTAAGCGTTAATAAATTAAAAAAAATAAAATAAAATAAAATAAAATAAAAAATAAAAATAAAAATAAAAACTAATAATAATAATAATTAAAAAAAAATATTAATTAAAATATTTATCAAATAAAATGAATATTTTAATTGAGATATTTATGGAATAAAATAAATATTCGATGAAAAATTATTAAAATATTTATAAAATAAAGTAAATATTTTAATTGAGATATTTATGGAATAAAATAAATATTGGATGGAAATTATTATGAAATAATTTATTAGAGTGTAATAATAATAAAGGAATGAAAATATTCTAATTTAATTAAGTAATTAAATTAGAAGGGTAATGATTAGATTAAATAAAGTGGAGTTTATATTAAATAATTAAGTGAAAATGTAACTAATGAATGTCGTGAATACATATGGTATGTGTGTAGGATTTGTGGTGAGCAGTAAGTAGTAATCGTTTAACTACGTTGAAGCAAGTTCCTAAACCTTGTTTCTTTACATAAAGCAAGTTCCTTAATCTATCTTGTTTATTATTGTTCAAGTCAAGATTTCATATTAGATGTTATCATTCTTTAAAAGCATGATTCTATTATCTGATACTTATTTGATTGTATACATCTTGAACTTTATTATTCAAATTGAATATCAATTATTGTTGAACCTAGTAAGACTAGCGAACCCTTATTGATTCGACTAGTCCATAGTTGATGAACGTTCTAAATTTCAGAACCATTGTTGAGCTTATCCAAACCAAACTTTCTTTGGTGCGGACTCTAATGTCAAACTGAGATGAACAACCATGTTATAGGGGATTAATAATGCTTTATCGTTAAGATATTGTGCACAATATGGTACTAAGGGTTGATCCCCCTAAGTACGAGAAGAAGAGTCCATAGTCTTATGACTTTTAAAGTTTCAAGTATAAACATTTGACAACCTAGGACATAGTTCAAGGTCTTATGACCCTCAGAAGTTCTTTTGATTCTTGTTATTCATTCTTGATTCAAAAGCCAAGTTTTCTTATTTAAGAAGTCATTGATTCATTCGCATATTATTATTTTATTGTTATATTATTATACTGGTGGCCAATTGTGCTCACTCTTGCGTAATAATAACATTGCAGTTAAAAACGAAATGTCTGACGAGCCTTCTACTAGTAAAGGCAAGGGTAAAGTTAACAAGTGATGAATAGTTGTTGTTTATTTGTTATGTTATGTTTCAGACTTATGTTTAAATTGTGTAAGACTTAATATTTGTTTATGTTTCCGCATTTGAGATTTAAGGTTAGTATGACCTGGGATTGATTTATTTATTTTCAGATGTTGTAATTCCATATGGAGAGGATTTATTTATATCTATTTATGGTTTTTCATTTATTATGGGTAGATAGATACATGATGTTTGGACAGTGAACACCAAATCTCGAGGAAATTGAAGTACCCGGATTTGGGGGTGTCACAATTGGTGTTTATGTTTTCTCCTTATGTTTTATATAGGAATTGGAATGAGCAGTTCAGCGTAAATGATAAGCTGTAGCTGTACGTATGGAAAGTTTCCTAACTTCATTTATATTTTACATGAATGCTAGTTTCTTAAACTTCTCAGATGTTGAACATGAGAAGTTTTGTCTGTGTGCGAATGTGTGATATTTGTACAAGGTGGTAGTATATATGAGGCCTTTTGCCACAATTTGAACACTTTGGTGTTTCTATGAGATGAATTGTTCTATGATTGAGATGTTCAATATAAGTATGTTTTGTTTATACATGAACCGTTATTGTTAAGTCTGTACTAATGATTCTAGCCAGACAGGATGTTTATAGAAAAAGGTAGAAGAATGAAATTATTTCAAAGTGAATGTGACTAATGTTTTAAAATGATAGGAATCGAGATTATTCATATTATTCCAGCTGCTTTGTAACCTTTGTTCGGTTATGGAAGTCTTAAAAGAATGTTTGAGTTCTTGAAGTTGTTATTCAACTACAATGACTTGCTGGGCAATTGAATGCTCACACTTGCTTTAAATGAAAAACATTTTCAGCGAACAATGTTAAAAAGAACTTAAGGATCCTGTAAAGATCAAGCTGACCGGAATCCAGGATAAGTGTCATTCAGTATATGAATGAGCGTGGAGAACAAGTGAAGACTTGTATTGTAGAATAGTTTAATGAACTATTATGTATCCTTGGTGGCGGATAAAAGTCACTCTTGTAAGATGGAATGAATAATGTATTTATCATTATTTGTAATGAAAGAGGTTATAAGGTTTAAGAATATGAGATTTGAGAATGTATGTTTTTATATGTAATACCCGAGAAATTCCACGTCTTATTAAATAAACATATTAATAGAAATGAATATTTATTTGAATATAAATGATTTTGTGTTACAAGATGAGTCAATTCCATTATATTGAATAATTGAATAATTGGGAATATATGGAAATCGTGTTGAACTCGTTGAAAGCCTTGTGTGAAAAAACAATGGAAACTATTAATGATAATATTAATCAACGAAGGAATTATCAAGTAAACAATTAATTAATATTAATTGTTAATTGTTATTATAGAATATTAATCAATTATTAATGGTGATTAATTAATGATATATGATTATTAATTGTTATTGTGTGTAAAGTAAATTTCATAATTAGAATGGTATTATTTAATTAATGTGTATGATATTATATAGTTCTTACATTAAAAAAAAAAGTGGTGTGACACATTAATATAATTATGTAATATATATAAACTATAAAGTGTAGGGAATTATAAGTTACATATACAATTGTTTATGTGACAATAAGTATGTATGTGGAAACATTAAAAGATGTACTCTATCAAAGAATTTCAAACTATTCCAATTAGTGAGTATAACTGGAATAATAAAGTTTTAAGGGGATATAATTACTAGTGGGTAATTATATGGAGTCCATACATATTATAAATAATAATTAGACTAAAATAATGTACATGAATTATATAATGTGAGTACATAAATAATCTCTAACTTTCCATTATGTATTAGCATTAAAACATTAAAATTGCATTTTGGGAATTAAAAGAAACAAACTAAGCATTATAATCACTTTGCTGAAATTAAAACTCCTTGTCCCATATTCAGTGACCAAAATAGTAACCAAACAGTGGCCCAACATCAGTTGCGTGATTTCAATATGCTATGATTTAGCTGTGATGATGAACTGAGAAGTGGGAAGGGTGGAGTTGGTGAAATCTTTCCACCAAACTCTCTAAATCCAATGAATTCTTCTTCCATCCTTAGGTTTGAATTCTTAGGTAATGGCTTGGCAAGGTAAATGGGTTTCCTATAAATTGAACAATCCCTTCTCCTTCTTTGTTGCTTGAAATTATTTGATAAGTTGCATATAGAAGTGTGAGTGGATGTGAATTATGGGAGCATACTTAGTGCATTTGAGGAATCCATTAAGACTTCAAGAAGGTATAATTTCTGTTTTTGTTATTAGTTTGAATTTTGTCAAATTCTTGCAATTCTCATGAAATCTCTGTTAAGTATTATGAATTAGCATGTGTCTGTGTTGTTTGAGTTAGTATGTATTCTTGGAAATGTTGCAGTGAGTCTGGTTGCAAGTTTAGCAGTAAATGTGATAACGCTCTACAAAAGCAGAGCCATAATTTTTGATTTTGCTCGAAGTGGCGCGGTCGTGCCACTACTATAGCTTAATACCGCGTGGTCGCGCGTGGTGTTTTTCTCAGATACTGCTCATAGTGATCCAGTGTTACGATGAACATGCTACATGGGTTTAAATATGCATATAAATGACCCTAGAATGTGGTTAGATATTGGTTTGAACATAGTACGTTGTTTTAGCTTGATTTGAGTTGAGTTTTCAAGAAAACTTCAAGATTTGGAAAACTAGAAACGGTAAACTTGGAATAATGTATATTCTTATTTTGTGAGCATGTGTAAATAATCTAGGTATGCACATACATGAGTATAACATAAGGCATGAACTGGTTTGGTGTATAATAGAGTTTTCTAGCTTGGTTTTAAAGGATTTGTAAAGGAAAAGTTGAAGTTTTGCAAAACAAAGTATGATGAGCATTATGTTTTCAAATTATGATATTTCAAGCTTATGTAAATAACTTGAGTATGTGCACAAATGCGTACAAAAGTATGATTTAGACAATGTGTGCTTATCTTGCATGCTTAAATAAGTTTTACTAAAGAGACTTATAATTTCAAATACAAACTTGATGAATTATATATGAACTTTTGAGTATGCTTATATGTTCTAATGTGTATATTGAAGAACATGATCATATTGACTTATTAGTAAGCTTTACTAATGAAAATATGAACCCTGAACGTGAATATTAACATACTACTTTGAGAGTTAGAATCTAATATTTTTGAACATGTTTGATGATACTCTTAGACTCACTCATGTATCATAAATATATGTATATCATCATGCTTAGGTATCGTAATTCAAGTGAAGCATAAACGAAGCATATTTTCAAAACAAAAATGATGTTAATTACACATATGTGATATGAATACTCGCAAGCATGTCTAATATGATTTATATGACTACCTTATATGTTTAAGAATCAAGAATGTTAGACTGTGCTTTCATGACCTTGAATGGCCTTAAATTGTTGAGATGTCCAACTTAGAACCACATTATACAAGAAGGGATCTAGATTAAACTTTAAAGATACGAAAGGACCCTTGACATGTTAATATATGTTATGTATGTAAGGATGGGCAAGCTAGGTCAACCAAGTGATTTCTCAGCCCTGGTTTAAATTGGGAGCCGCGCGGCCACGCGTCTCCTTAGTACAAATCAGGCACGACCGCGCCATTCTGCAGACTTGGAAAATGACTTCTGAAGCATGTAGCATGCTAGTATAACTTCATTATGCTTATTTCTATTCATGACACACTGACAGAGGTAGCCTTGCATGTTAACACCTACCTTAGCTTGAATTTACAAAGTGTTTTAAAATAATGAAGTGTAACGGTAGTTCCGAGCTATGTAATAACATAAGTCTAAGATTTCATTATTGAGTCATGTGTGTTGTGATGACCCGGGTAAGGGTGCGGTTTTAAGAAATTTCAAGGATGGAATTTTTATAAGGGGGGAAGAGTGTGACGACCCGGAAATTCGGGTTGTCCAGAATTTAAGTTTAAAGAATTAGTTATTAATAAAATGAATTTTATTAATACTATTATGTGCTATGTGTTTGTTAATCGTTCTATAACCTAGGATAATTATAAATTGGGAGGATTACGGCTCTGAGCTAGGACCGAGCGAATAAAATTTTCAAGACCTGAAATAAAAATTTTCCGGGAACAAAACATTTTTGGGAAAAAAGATGAAATAGGCACTATTCACCCGACGAAACCTTAAGGGTTAGGGTTTGAATAACCTAGGCCGTTTCGAGAGTTCGGTATGTCGAAATGACATTCCGTCGAAAGATTTGACGATAATATGTTGTGAAAAGTAAAGTAAGCCGATAAATTTTTTTATCAAAAAGCGTGCATAAATCGGACGAAATAAAAATAATGAAAAGTACTTCTATGTACTTTTCAATCGTTTAGCTCCGTTAGGGTAAAACGTGAAGGAAAAACGCTTAATGTCAAAAAGGGTTTTTCAGTTTTTCAATGATCCGAAGAATATGTAAAAATTAGTCGGTAAAGGAAAGACGAAATATCCAAAAATATTTGGATTCCGAGAATCGCAGTTTATGAACTGTCGGACGAAACCCGAAAGACGGAACCCCGAAACTTCCAAGGGAAATTTTGTGAATAGTAAGGAGGTTTAATGAGGAGGTGGGAATAGTAAGGAGGTGAAATAGTAAGGAGGTTAAGGGGGGCGAAATGACTAAACTACCCCTAACTTTGGTTTTCTATAAATAGGAAGCTCATTTCTTTGTTTTGAGATTTTGAAAATCCTAAGGCACTTGAGAGATAGAGAGAGTTCAGATGGGAGGAGAAGGAAGAGGAAAGGCTAGCCTGTGTACAAACTTTGTCTGACGGGAGAAGATTAAAGGAGAACGGTAATCCGAAACATAGCCTCTTATAATTTTTCTTTAAGTTTTGATGTTTAAAAACATAACTTATTGAAGATAAGAAGTAGATAAGGTGAGAGATAAGTTCATATGGTTGAAATCATAAGAAAATGAAGAAATAAGAATTTAAAGTTTAGTAAATAAATTTGTTAGGAAAGTATAAGATTCGTAATGAATTAGAACGATCCGAGTGGATTATATGAATAATAGGTGAAATAAGTAAGGAATGATGTTCTATAATATCAAATTCCAATAAAAAGTGAAATCATAATCCAAAATATTGATTAAAATGAAAAACGAACGAAGAACACACGAAGAACATGAAGAACGTTGTTGATGGACAAATTTAAAACAATCGTAGGATAATTGTTATTGATGGACAAGTTTAAAACCATCGCGTATAAGTTAGATGTGTATTGCTTGGTTAGGAACGGTAGAAATGTTCATGAAGAACGGATTAAAACTTAGCTATAACGAAGTTATGGCAAAAATTTCATAAAAGACAAACGAGAATTAGAAAGTTAGTAAATGAACCCGAGTGGGTAGGGTTTCATAAGAAAGTAAGAGAACATAGAAAACGTGAGTCTTGGACTCAAGAACGAATGAGTTTTGAGTTTGGACGACTGAATTACGGATGAACAAACGAAGAGAGTTAAAAGCGTAAAAAAATAAACAAAGGGTGAAGATCAAGCCAATCAAATGGCACGTTAACGGATTCAGAATGAAGTTCTGTCCAAGGGGTATTGAAGTACGTAAGATAAGAAAGAGAATGGCTTTGGAACGACCTCGTTCTTAGTTATAACGAAGGAGTTATGAGATCAGGAAGTAAGCGTCTTAAATTGGATTTAACACTTAGAAAATTTTCTAGGGTTAGGGCTTGGCGCCACGGCGCCAGTCATGCCTTGTAATGTGACGCCTTCTGACTCTAGACAAAGGGAGTCGAAGTATCGCCAACTCGACTGGCATTTCGAGGGATAAAGAAGGAACCGTGGCGCACTTGGCTGCGGCAAGCGTGGCAAGGTCCAATAATGAGATTTTAAGTGCTCAATTACTGGGGGATGTGCAAGAAAGAAATATGAACATATAGTTCACCTAAAATAACACTTAAGCAAATGACTTAAACCTTTATTAAAGGTTGAACATAAAAATTAAGCGAGATTAAATGACAAAGAGTATAATCACAGGTTACGTAACCGATGTCCGGGGACCGTAGTCAGGATGAACAAACATGAGGGATTGTTATGGTTGTGATTCCTTAGATGTTGAGTGACGAGGGTAATGAATAACATTTCGATGTTATGTCATGATAATGAGAGATAATTGTGAAGCGTATAGACGCTGTGAACGAAACGTTGTTGTGATGAACGATCGGTCTTAGCATACAACGATTGGTATGGCTTCGACACTAAGAACAAGTAATGAACATGGGGTTCATGTAATGGATAACGAAAGTATTAAATAAGAGATGAATTATCAAGAAAGCCGTAACAAACGGTAATAAGATTAACGAAAGTCGAATGTTAGTCGATAAGGAATGAATCCTGAGGTATGGCATTTAGTTGCCAGAAAGCCGTAAAGAATAAGAAATTGACTTAACGAACGTTATAGTTAATGGTTCAGATAAGTTAAGAGAATTTAGGTTGTGGTACAATCGTAACCTTTGATGGTTGACATATTGAGCTGGGCTAAACAATTCCTTCAGAGAGCGAAGGTATATACGAAACTGGCAACCGATCTAACTCACTGTGATGGCAGTGTAGATGAGACGGGAACTTTTTTGTTGGTTGTTTGTGGGAAACCACTCAGAGTACCATATACACTACTACCAGAGAATCGATGTGTGCTGAGTCCTAGAGAAGTTATAAGAAGAAGATAAGAATATAAATCATCCAAGATGATGAACGTATGAAAAAGACATCTTCGTATGTCACAAAGCCGTAAACTGGTAAAGGAAGTTAGTCGCGTAAACTTATATTGCAAGAACGCGAACTCTAAGAAGTAAAGTTAAGTAAACCAATGCGTAAGTTCAATATATGACTAATTGGTATTTATGTTTTCTCCTTATGTGTTATATAGGAATTGAAATGAGTAGTTCAGCGTAAAGTCATGTAGGCGTCTTGCGTAAAGGCAAGTTTCTAACTTCATTCATATTACATGAATGTTAGTTTCTTAAACTTCTAGGATGTTATACTTGAGAAGTTACGTACATGTCTTGAATGTGCGATATTTGTACAATATGGTAGAACGTATGAGGCCTTGAGCCATAATTTGAACACTTTGGTGTTTCTATGATATGCTTTGTTCTGTGATTGAGCTGTTCAATACAAGTATGTTCTGTTTATACATGAACCGTTATTGTTAAGTCTGTGCTAATGATTTTAGCCAGATAGGATGTGTATGAAAAAGGTAGAAGAATAAAAGTATTTCAAAGTGAAAATGACTGATGTTTTAAGATGATAGGAATCGAGACTATTCCTATTATTCAAGTTGCTTCATAACCTTTGTTCGGTTATAGAAGTTCTAAATAAATGTTTTAATTCTGAAGTTGTTTGTTCAACTGTTATGACTTGCTGGGCAATTGAATGCTCATACTTTCTTTAAATGAAAAATAATTTTCAGCGAACAAGGTTAGAAGAACTTAAAGATCCCGTATAGATCAAGCTGACGGTATCCAGATGAAGTACCATTCAAGAGGTGAATGAGCGAGAAGATCAAGTGAAGACTTGTAATGTAAAAAGATGAAATTGAATTATAGACTAGTTTAACGAACTATTATGTATCCTTGGTAGCGGATAAAAGTCACTCTTGTAAGATGAAATGAATAATGTATTTATTAATATTTGTAATGAAAAAGGTTATAAGGTTTCTAGAACCTGGGATTTGAGAGTGTATGTCGTAATATTTCAGTATATAATGATGTATGTTGGATGAATGATGTACTCGTGACGTACGAAATCTGGGTGTGAAGATAGACCAGATTTCGAGACGTTACATGTGTACACTTGATCTATATATCAGGTTTGTTTATCGAATATGTTTAACTAATGGGCATCCTATACTTGTAATACACTATAAATAGGATTCGAAAGTGTTGATTTCTTAATGTCGATAAACTACACTTAAGGCAAGTATTTGAACTATCCTTTACATTGTGCAAGTTTCCTGACTCTTGCATTATTTTATTCAACGGATATCGTAAGCAAACCTTATGTTATATTACTTTCTCATTCAATTGAGCTAGTATGTTTAAAACTCTTGTGAAAACTATTATTCATGTTGAACTTGGTATTGTTCTTGAATATTGTGAAAGGGTCTATGTCATTGATTCTGTAATGCCCCGAAATCCGGTCTATCTTCACCCCAGAATTCCATACGTCACGAGTACATCATTCATCCAACATACATCATTATATACTAAAATATAATAACATACATTCTCAAATCCCAAGTTCTAACAACCTTATAACCTCTTTCATTACAAATAATGATAAATAAATTATTCATTTCATCTTACAAGAGTCACTTTTATCCGCCACCAAGGATACATAACAGTTCATTAAACTAGTCTATAGTTCAATTTCATCTTTCTACATTACAAGTCTTCACTTGATCTTCTCGCTTTATTCACATTCTGAATGACACTTCATCTAGATACCGTCAGCTTGATCTTTACGGGATCCTTAAGTTCTTCTACTCGTATATTGAAAATGTGTTTCATTTAAAGCAAGTGTGAGCATTCAATTTCTCAGCAAGTCATAACAGTTGAACAAACAACTTCAAGAATTCAAACATTCCTTTAGAACTTTGATAACCGAACAAAGGTTATGAAGCAGCTTGAATAATAGGAATAATCTTGATTCCTATCTTTTTAAAACAATATTCACTATCTCTTTGAAATACTTTCATCCTTCTACCTTTTTCATACACATTCTGTCTAGTTAGAATCATTAGCACAGACTTAACAATAATAGATCATGTATAAACATAACATTCTCTTATTGAACAGTTTAATCACAGAATTGTTCATCTCATAGAAACACCGAAGTGTTCACATTGTGGTATAAGGCCTCATATGTTCTACCTCCTTGTAAAAATATAACACATTCGCACATCGACATAACTTCTCAAGTTCAACATCTGAGAAGTTCAAGAAACTAGCATTCATTTAGAATATGAATGAAGTTAGGAAACTTGTCTTACGCACAACTACAGCTTACGTTCAACTGCTCATTCCAATTCCTACATAACACATAAGAAAAAACATAAGCACCAATTAGTCATATATTTGACTTACGCATTAGTTTACTTAACTTTACTTCTTAGGTTCATGTTCTTGAAACCTAAGTTTACGCAACCAACTTTCATTACCGGTTTACGGCTTCAGGACATACGGAGATGTCTTACTCAAAATGTTCAGCATCTTTGATGAGCTACATTCTTATCTTCTTCTTATAACTTCTATAGGACTCAGCACACATCGCTTCTCTGCTAGTAGTCCATATGGTACTCTGAGTGGTTTTCCACAAACAACCAACAAACAAGTTCCCGTCTCATCTACACTACCATCACAGTGAGTTAGATCGGTTGCCAGTTTCGTATTACCTTTGCTCTCTAAAGGAATTATTTAGCCCAACTCCCATATATCAACCATCAAAGGTTACGATTGTACCACAACCTAACTTATCTTAACTTATCTGAACTATTAAACTATAATGTTCATTAAGTCTACTTCTTATTCCTTATGGCTTTCTGACAACTAAATGTCATACCTTATGATTCATTCTTATCCGACTCACATTCGGCTTTCATTAATTTTATCACCGTTTATTATGACTTTCTTGATAATTCATATCTTATTTACTACTTTCGTTATCCATTACATGAACCCCATGTTCATTACTCATTTTAATGTCGAAGCTATACCGTTCGCTGTATGCTACGACCAATCGTTCATCGCAACAGCGGTGCGTTCACAGCATCTATACGCTTTACACTTATCTCTTATTACCACAACATAACATCTAAATGTTATCCGATACATTCGTTAGTCAACGTCTAAGGAATTACAATCATAGAAATCCCTCACATCCGTTCAATACGACTACGGTCCCCGGATATCGATTACGTAATCTACCGCTTAAATCCTCTATCTTTTAATCTTGTTTAATCTTTCCATTCAACCTTTACTAAAGGTTTAAATCACTTGATTAAGTGTTAAATTAGTTTAACATTATGTTCTTTATCTTCCCTTAAATTTCCCCCGAGAACTGAGCAGTTAAAAGCTCTTCTCTGGCTTTTTCTCTACACCGGCGTTGCGACGCCACTCTCCCTTCTATCTCTCGCGCCGCTACGCGAGTCTACGTCATCCTCTATCCTGGTCTGGCGCTACAGCACCAAGTCCTTCACTAACTCTCGCGCTGCGGCGCCAATTAATAGTGCATGACATCCTGGGCTGGATTTGTGGTTCCGCCTCCCAAGGCTCAGCCAGCGCTGCAGTGCCGAGCAAGAAACCTAGAAAAATTTCTAAGTCTTTTACAAGTTTAAATCTCTTACTTCAAAATTTCGTAACTTATTCGTTATAACTCAGAACGAATTCGTTCCAAAGCTATTCTCTTCCTTATCTTGCGTACTTCAATACCCCTCAGAAACAACATCATTGTGAATCCGTTAACGTGCCATTTGATTGGCTTGATCTTTACCCTTTATTCATTTTTATGTTTTTAATGTTCTTCGTTTGTTCGTCCGTAATTCTATCATCCGAACCAGGAACTCGTTCGTTCTCGAGTCCACGACTCACATTTTCTACATTCTATTACTTTATTATGAAACCCTACACGTTCAGGTTCATTTACTAACTTTCTAATTCTCGTTCATCTTTTACAAAAAATTTGCCATAACTTCGTTATAGCTCAGTTTTAATTTGTTCTTCATGAACGTTTCTACCGTTCCTAACCAAGTAATAAGCATCTAACTTATACGCGATGGGTTTTAAATTTGTTCATCAACAATAATTATCCTACGATGGTTTTAAATTTGTCCATCAACAACGTTTTTCACGTTCTTCACGTGTTCTTCATTCATTCTTCATTTTAATCAATATTTTGGATTACGATTTCACTTTTTCTTGGATTTTGATGTTATAGAACACCATTCCTTACTTATTTCACCTACTCATTCATTTAATCCACTCGGATCGTTCAAATTCATTAAGAATCTTATACTCCCTTAAGAAATTTATTTACTAAACTTCAAATTCTTATTTCTTCTTCTCTCAATGATTTCAACCATATGAAATCATTTCTAACATCATTTACCTCATATTCTTATTAAGCTAAGTTTTTGAACATAGAACTTAAAAAAAAATTATACGAGATAAGGTTTCGGATTACCTTTCTCCTTTAATCTCTTTCCGTCGGACAAAGGTTACTCACGAGCAAGCTTTTCCTCTTCCTCTTCCTCTTCCTCTTCGTTCTCCCATCTGAACTCTCTCTCTCACTCAAAGTGTAGGATTTTCAAAATCCCAAAAAATGAAAATTAGTTTCTTATTTATAGAATTTCTAAGGCTAGGGGCGTTTTGGTCATTTGACCAAACCGCCTTACTATTCACACCTTCTTTGTGAGACCCCAGATTTTATCAATAAAGATTTAAATTTTGTTGAAATAATTTTTTAATATTATGGTGTGAATTTAAGATAATATTATAGTTGTGGGTAGTATTTATAAATTTTGCAAAGTATGCAAGTGGTTATATTATATATTCGATTGGTCGGGGAATATTCGGTTTAGCGGGGAATATTCATACAACTACTCAATCATTGGTGGACCCCCTATGTAATTATTGTCGGATTGAGAAAACGATAAAAATATTTTATTAAAATAACGGCGGAAGTTTTCTGGTTGATCTTGTTGAACTACTTCGGTAGTAAAAAAGCGATGAATACGTGTGGTTGCATAGTAGCACACAGTATTGATTATTGATGCCTATGTGAGAAGTCACTCAGTTTGATTCCATTATTGTCGATTAATAATATGAATTATTATAGCGATAATGACGTTTTGTTTTATTCGTATTATTAACGTAATAAAACAGAAACATCTTTTATATAAAATAGAATACTTTATTAAAGTTATTCTATAAATAGAATATATTATATTTTATTATGCATAGTGTTGCATAGTATTTTGCATAGTGTTTTGCATAGTATTGCATAGTGTTTGCATAGTAAAATGTTTTTATATAAATAGAATATATTATATTTTATTTAAAAGATTTTTCTTTAAATATGGACCGTCGATTAAAGTAAATCAATCTGGACCGCTCATGGATTAGTTACTATGCATTCCATTTTTCTATAAATAAGCTCATTCCTTCATTATTTTCTTACTTAATTCATTGAAACTCTAGAGAGAGAAATTATAGAGAGAAGCTATAGAGAGAAAATTATAGAAAGAAGAAGAGTATTACATTACTTCACTACTTCTATATATTAGGTTCTTTTTACGGTAAGGGGTGTTATTCTTTCTTCTTGAAGAGAACTTACATTATTCCATTCACTATTATTACATTGGAATAACCTATAAAAGTGGCATACCCTATACATAACTTTGTATCATGGCATACCCTATACTTGGTGAAATCCTTATGTTATTCCATTGCTTATTATTACATTGGAATAAACTTTGTATCATGTTTACCCTATACTTGGTGACATTCTTCTATTATTCATTGGAACATCACATGCGTGTGTTTACACCGGACTGGTTCCTTTTTATTATACATTGGAACATCACATGCATGTGTTTTACAGGACTGGTAAAATCTTTATCATTACGTTGGAATATCCTATCATGTGTTTTACACCGGATCCGGTTCCATCTTTATTATTCTGTTGGAACATCACATGATTGTGAATTTCACGACACGGTTCCGTTATTATTATTACGTTGGAATAACTTTGTCATGCGAAGAACCGCATGCATGGTGATTTCTTTTGTTATTCCATTCTTTATTATACCCGGTTGGTTAAAACTTTGACTTCTATACTCCATGAAATTAGTAGAATATCCTTGATATTTGCGTTTCATCCGAAGATCTTTTCATGGAAATATTCTTCCGATCATTCTTGAATTTTACTCTATGAAACGATATCGTGTTGACAATTTGGACGTTAATAATTCATGGATTAAATAATTCTTGAACTTGTTTTATTGAATTACTATGTCATTGTCATCATCCTCATGTTATATTATGTTATCTTTGGCTTACGTGCATAGATGAACTTAGTATGATTATGACGAGGATCATTCGGTATAATCATGACTTGATATAAATGATGTGACAAAAGTCCTCGGTGGCTTCTGTAATGCGATGATGGATAGTTTTTGGTATGATTATGACCGGGGGTGATTCTTAAGATATAGTCATGACCATTGATAATTTGATGAAAATCCTTGGCCAAGTAGTGCGGGGATGATTAGATGTGGTGGTTTATTTATTGTCGAGTCTCGGTGATAAAAATTGATGAAAACCTTTTAAAACCTAAAAGATAGTAGACTTTATTCTCTACTTGACTCTTTTAATGGATTGCTTATTCATTGCAGATTAAAACTGGTTGTCTATTGTATTTTATCGGTTTAACATTGTTGAAGGCTAATGATAATTTATTCGCATTATCTTAGTCATAATATTTCTTCTTGGGCTAGTTGAGCTCACCTTTTCTTTTCACTTTATTCTCTTGTGAAATGAGAACATAATTTGGAGACGAGTCGGGGAGCGAAGTAATGGTCCGGAGGATAGCATTAGTAGTCCTCACTATTACGTGAAATAGTGTGATAATAGTCGTAATGAGGACTCCTTTTGAGTTTGTATAATATCTAGTAGACAAAATTTGTATTCAAAACTCGCGTTTATGTCGTATTGTACCACGGCAGTTAGGTTAGTAAGTTGTATTTGAATTTATGTACCATGTAAGTGGCGACCCAAGATGGGTGACGTATACCTAATTTTGGGGGCGCCACGGTTGGTATCGAGCTTAGGATATGATCCCCGGGTGAGATGTGAGATAAGAACTAGGAGGGGGAGGCAGGGAATTCCTTCGCTAGTATGACCTACCTAAATTTATTTGGTATTTAATTGGTCGATCGAGTAGTATAGGGATAATATGTGATATGTTAATTAACCCTTGTTTTGTGATGGTGTTTGAGAATGATATCCGAAAATCTTTGAGATAAGCAATGAAGCACATGAGAGTGTTGATTAAACTCAAACAAAAGGTAACGACCAACAATACGATAATAATCATACTGGTGGCAACGGCTATCCGAAACAATGATAACCATCGTGGGGAAATTATCATGTTAAGAATGGTAACCACTTCGGTGGTAATCATGGCAAAGATAATAGAAGTGGAAATTGCAAGAAGAGAAGGTAATTTAGCTCAATTTTGTTGTGCACCGAAGTCAAGTCCAGCTGGGATAGTGGCACCAAAGGCGGATATGGACAAAACAAAGTCCGTGGTTTCAGGAAGAGCGTTTTTCGTGACTTCTCAAAAAGTGGGTAACCCAACGAAGTTAGCGCGGGTTAGTTAATTATAAATTCTTGAAGTCTATACCTTATTAGATCTGGGTTCTACCCATTCTTTTATCTCTCTTGCTTGCGTTCAACGTTTAAATTTGACTCAGGAGAAATTAGACTTTGATTTATCTATTGAAACTTCGTTGGGAGAAACCTTCGTTACCTCCACATTTATTAATCTTGTTGTTTCAAATAAATACTTTCACGTTACCTGTCGATCTTATCTCTTTGAAAATACTTGCCTTTGATGAGATTTTAGGAGTCGATTGGTTAACTACTCATCATGCTTTTCGTAAGGTTGTTAGCTTTCATATTCTAACCAACTGTTATCTTAATTCAAAGTAACCAAATCCTAAATTTAATCAACTTTGTTATATCAAGCCATAAGTAAAGAGTCCGATCCTTTCGTTGTTGACTTCCTTGTGTGGAATGCACCAAAAGCCGGACTTTACGTAGGCGACGTCATGTTGAAGATGGCAAATTGATAGGTATCATTGTGAGGTCTTTATCGAGGTTAAGGGATAGAAGTCACGATTGGTATTAATGTGACGTACTTATCCAAGTCTTGGACGAGAGTAATGATTTTGAATGATATTTCTATCATTAATAAATTTCTTGGCGTATTCTTGAAGACTTCCTAGCCTACCCTAGAACGTGAAATCGAATTTTGTATTGACCCCAAAGATAAAAACCCATTTCTTAAACCCTCAAATATTTCTTCAACTAAATGAGCAGTTTACGTGGTTTATGATGAAAGTCATAATAAAAGCATTGGAATAATGAAAATCATGGGTATTCGTGGTATTAGTAAGTTTTATGATGAGTTATGTTGGTTAGTATGTAAAAACATGAAAGTTTCTTAGAAATCACAAAGAGTTGAAAATCGATTTTGGTGAAAACGTAACATAAAATTCAATTGACCATATCTCCTATTATATTTTGAATTTTTGAATGTGGTCAAGTCCTAGAGTTAGATCTACGAGTTACCTAACTAATCCAAGTGGATTCTTGGAAAAGGTGTTGTAGATTTTTGTGTGGTGATTTTAGCAAAGGAGGCCAAAGTGTAAATTTCGAAAATGCTACTGCCCAGAAACTTTAAGGGACTGTTTGGCCACTTAAATTATGAGAAAAATTCTGGCATTTTGGGACATGAAGGTATATGGTATAAAGTACCTCCTGTCCAAAAATGAGCTCATTCTCGACTTAAAATGAGCAAGTTATGACTATTTCAATATTTAGGTTTTTCCGACGAAAAATGCTATAACCGAGTTCTATAACTCGATGACCATGAAATTTAAACTAGAAGCTCACGTTAACATGTGTAAGATCCTGCCAAGATTTGGGAATTTTTGGAGTTAAACTTGAGGTAGCTAATTTCTTAAGGAATTAATTAGAAATTGATTTTTGAAAAATAGTAAATGAATTTTAAAATTCCGAGAAAAATATATTTTCATTATGGGACTATATTATGCTAAATCCCAGAAAAGAAATATTTTGGGACTGATTTGGTATTTTTCATGAAAATAGTTTAATTACTGAACATATGAGTTAAATATGTTATGTGAAGTAACAAAGTTGAAAATAGGATTTTATGGCTAGTAGAATCCTATATAGAGTATATGCATATTTTTTGATGAGGGATTTGATAATTGGTGATGATATCTTATGAGTATGACATTTTTGAATGATTAAATGCATTATATGGTAAAAGCGTAAACAATTAAGATAAATTGTTTATAAATTTAAGAAGTGATTAAAATATTGTTATAATATTAATGATATTAGATTATGAGATTATTAAGTGATTGAAAACATGGGGATATTCTTGAATCTCGGATAAATTATATTATAAATGTTTAATATTTATCCTTTATCTCATTTGATTGATTCTTTATATCATTATCCTCATGCTTATATTATGTTGAAAGTCATACGTGGCTCAGTGGTGCATAGATGGACTTGGTATGATTATGCAGATTGTGGATTGTTAGGTATAATCATGTAGTAATTGAATACACAATTATCTTTGGTCAGTAGTGCATGGATAATTTGTGGTCGTGATACTAATGAATACACAATTATCTTTGGTAGTAGTCATGGATAATTTGTGGTCGTGATACTAATGAATACACAATTATCTTTGGTAGTAGTGCATGAATAATTTGTGGTCGTGATACTAATGAATACACAATTATCTTTGGTAGTAGTACATGGATAATTTGTGGTCGTGATACTAATGAATACACAATTATCTTTGGTAGTAGTGCATGGATAATTTGTGGTCGGATAATGATACTAATGAATACACAATTATCTTTGGTAGTAGTGCATGGATAATTTGTGGTCGTGATACTAATGAATACACAATTATTATTTGGCCGTAGTGCATGGATAATTTGTGGTCGTGATACTAATGAATACACAATTATCTTTCGTAGTAGTGCATGGAGTGCATGGATAATACACAATTATCTTCGTGATACTAATGAATACACAATTATCTTTGAATACACAAGTAAAAGTAGTGCATGGATAATTTGTGGTCGTGATACTAATGAATACACAATTATCTTTGGTAAAAGTGCATGGATAATTCATGGTCGTGATACTAATGAATATCCTTGGCACGTGAGTGCGAGGGGATGATTCGATGATATGGATTAATTATTGCCGTGAGTCTCAAAGAATGAAATATTAATTCATGGATGTGGTAAAAGTCATCTTTGGTAGTAGTGCATTGATAGACTTGGTATGATTATGACCACGGATTATTCGGTATAATCATGACCGTAATTGAAAACACGAATATCCTTAGCCAGTAGTGCATGGATAATTTATGGTTATGATACTATTAAGCTGAGTCTCAGTATTATTGGTTTTACAGTTATATATCTTTGGCTTGTAGTGCAAAGATGAATTGTTAATGAATATCTTTGGCCGGATTTCAAAGATGAATTTAATATTTTTAAACGATAAAGGTATTCAAGGTATCCTCATCTCTTTATCATATCAGGTACGTACCCTAATTTCGAGGGCGAAATTCCATAAGGAGGGGAGATTGTGAGACCCCAGATTTTATCAATAAAGATTTAAATTTTGTTGAAATAATTTTTAATATTATGGTGTGAATTTAAGATAATATTATAGTTGTGGGTAGTATTTATAAATTTTTCAAAGTATGCAAGTGGTTATATTATATTCGATTGGTGGGGAATATTCGGTTTAGCGGGGAATATTAAATACAACTACTCAATCATTGGTGGACCCCATTAACAAAATTATTGTCGGATCGAGAGAAAACGACAAAAATATTTTATTAAATTAACGGCGGAAGTTTTACCGTTGATCATTGTTGAACTACTCGGTAGTAAAAGTACAAGAATAATGTCGTGTGGTTGCATAGTAGTACTGCGGTATTGATTATTGATGCCTATGTGAGAAGTCACTCGGTTTGATTCCATTATTGCCGATTAATAATATGAATTATTATAGCGATAATGACGTTTTGTTTTATTCGTATTATTAACGTAATAAAACGAAACATCTTTTATATAAAATAGAATACTTTATTAAAGTTATTCTATAAATAGAATATATTATATTTTATTATGCATAGTGTTGCATAGTATTTTGCATAGTGTTTTGCATAGTATTGCATAGTGTTTGCATAGTAAAATGTTTTATATAAATAGAATATATTATATTTTATTTAAAAGATTTTTCTTTAAATATGGACCGTAAGATTAAAGTAAATCAATCGGGAGTTTCATGGATTAGTTACTATGCATTCCATTTTCTATAAATAAGCTCATTCCTTCATTATTTTTTTACTTAATTCATTGAAACTCAGAGAGAGAAATTATAGAGAGAAGCTATAGAGAGAAAATTATAGAAAGAAGAAGAGTATTACGCTTTACTCACTACTTCTATATTCGGTTCTTTTACGGTAAAGGGTGTTATTCTTTCTTCTTGAAGAGAACTTCATTATTCCATTCACTATTATTACATTGGAATAACTTTGTAAAAGTGGCATACCCTATACATAACTTTGTATCATGGCATACCCTATACTTGGTGAAATCCTTATGTTATTCCATTGCTTATTATTACATTGGAATAACTTTTGATAATGATTTACCCTATACTTGGTGACATTCTTCTATTATTACATTTGGAACATCCATGTCATGTGTTTTACACCAGGACTGGTTAGATTTTTATTATTCCATTGGAACATCCATGCATGCGTGTGTTTTTACAGGACTGGTTCCGTCTTTATCATACTGTTGGAATATCCTATCATGTGTTTTACAGGATCCGGTTCCATCTTTATTATTCTCGTTGGAACATCCCGCTTCGGTGTGAATTTCACCGACACCGGTTCCGTTATTATTATTACATTGGAATAACTTTCGTCTATGTGAAGAACCGCATGCATGGTGATTTCTTTTGTTATTCCATTCTTTATTATACCCGGTTGGTTAAAACTTTGACTTTATTATACTCCATGAAATTAGTAGAATATCCTTGATATTTGCGTTTCATCCAAAGATATCTTTCATGGAAATATTCTTTCGATCATTCTTGAATTTTACTCTACTAAACAAAGATCGTGTTGACAATTTGGACGTTAATAATTCATGGATTAAATAATTCTTGAACTTGTTTTATTGAATTACTATGTCATTGTCATCATCCTCATGTTATATTATGTTATCTTTGGCTTACGTGCATAGATGAACTTAGTATGATTATGACCGAGGATCATTCGGTATAATCATGACTTGATATAAATGATGTGACAAAAGTCCTCGGTGTATTTGTAATGCAATGATGGATAGTTTTGGTATGATTATGACTGGGGGTGATTCGGTATAGTCATGACCATTGATAATTTGATGAAAATCCTTGGCCAGTGGTACGTGGGATGATTAGATGTGGTGGTTTATTTATTGTTGAGTCTCAACGATAAAAATTGATGAAAACCTTTTAAAACCTAAAAGATAGTAGACTTTATTCTCTACTTGACTCTTTTAATGGATTGCTTATTCAGCTGCAGATTAAACCGGTTGTCTATTGTATTTTATCGGTTTAACATTGTTGAAGGCTAATGATAATTTATTTCGCATTATCTTAGTCATAATATTTCTTCTTGGGCTAGTTGAGCTCACCCTTTCTTTCCTTTGTTCTCTTGAGTGAAATGAGAACATAAATTTGGGACGAGTGGGGAATGAAGTAATGGTCCAGAGGATAGCATTAGTAGTCCTCACTATTACGTGAAATAGTGTGATAATAGTTTGTAATGAGGACTCCTTTTGAGTTTGTATAATATCTAGTAGACAAAATTTGTATTCAAACTCACAGTTTATGTCATATTGTACACGACAGTTAGGTTAGTAAGTTGTTTTTGAATTTATGTACCATGTAAGTGGCGACCCAAGATGGGTGACGTATACCTAATTTTGGGGGCGTCACATTCTTACTATTTCCATCTCCTTACTATTCATGTAGCTTCCCTTGCAAGCTTCGTGGTTCCGTCTTTCGGGTTTCGTCCGACAGTTTTAAAAACTGCGATTCTCGAAATCCAAATATTTTTGGATATTTCGTCTTTCCTTTACCGATTAACATTTAAGTATTCTTCGGATTTCTAAAAAACTGAAAAACAATTTTTAGTGTTAAGCGTTTTCCTTCACGTTTTCCCCTAACGTAGTTAAACGAGTGAAAAGTACATAACAATACTTTTCGTTATTTTTATTTCATCTGATTTTTGCACGTTTTTCGAGAAAAACTTTTATCGACTTACTTAACTTTTCACGATATATTATCGTTAAATCTTTCGACAAAATGTCATTTTGATATACCGAACTCTCAGAAAGGCTTAGGTTATTCAAACCCTAACCCTTAGGGTTTTATCGGGTGAATAACGCTTATTTCATCTTTTTCTTCGGAAATATTTTTGTTCCCGAAAAATTTTTATTTTCATCTTGAAAATTCTTATTCGTTCAGTCTAGCTCGTAGCTAGAATCCTCCCGATTTATAATCATCCTAGGTTATAGAACGATTAATAAACACATAGCACATAATAGTTGTGACTCCCCCAAATTCAGGTACTTGAAACTCAAACTCAGTGCTTCACGATACCATTTCTATGAGCGGAATAATACTAATAATAATAACAATAATATAAATGTCAAACTTAATTTACATATATCAAAGTCTAATCCTAGGTACGCGACCTTTAAACATTCATTACATCATAGATAATAAATATCATTGTCTTAATAAACTTTAACTATTACATAGAATATTATAAAACTCATTCGAACAGCTTTCATTTCCCCTTGTTCTTGCCTGAACCATCTGGTTGATCATACTTAGCTGAAAGCATTTGAATTTAAAGCAAGAATGAGCATTTGATTACCCAGCAAGTAATAACAACAATAGATAATAGCTGAAAGAATTAAATGTTTTCTTTAAATGACACTTCTACAATGAATCAACAGTTGTGAAGTAAGCTGAACCAATAATAACAACATATCAATTCTATATCAAATTTTTGAAACTACGTACTGACTATAACTGGAGATTAGCCGACAGACTATGAACATTGTTTTCTATTTTCAAAAAGGTATATAGAAATACTTAGAATATTATTAAATACTTTTTTATCATTTAAAATAATTTTTAATATAATAAAATTATTTTTAATTAATTTATTTAATGCATTTATTAAATAATTTAAATATCAATAATATTCAAATAAATATTAATATTTATGAAAAATATGTTAAATTATTAAAAGTTAATTTTTATAACTTAAAATAAATTTTAAAACTATTTTTGGAATTTTTAATAATTAATTTCTATTTATAAATGATTTTTTTGAAAATAAATTAAATAAAATTACAAAGTCTGTTGCTATAGCCTTTAGCGACAGAAAGTGTAGTCTAATGTGTTCTTGAGAAACCCAGACCTTCAAAGTCATTTTTCGAGTGACCTTCAAACCCCGTTGGCAAATTAAATTTTATTAACAATATTTTTGAGAATAACGCCATGATGCCGTACTATATTAACAGTCCATTTGAGGATGCCGTCATCGGATGACTTTGTCATAACACATTATACAATAGTGGAACAATGATTTTCAGATCGAATTCGCACTAAGTATTCCTGCATTTATAACTCTATCAACATTTATCATCTCTGCACCAGGTTACATGGTACATGAGTGATAAATAAAATATATTTTGATATTTCAAATCATTTGCGTCTAGCAGAAATAATTAGCATAGACTATACTTTAAACCGTTTCAAAAATGATTACGAGTCTACATTTTTTTTTAAAGGCACATAGTGCGTATTTAGCTTGATGTCAAAATTTTGAAGTCTAGCATAGCTAGGAGTTTTGGAAAACTTATTTATTCACTAATAATCATTTGCTTAAACAGTCTATCTATTCTTATTATCCTTAATACTCCATTTACGCACAACTATACCCAGTTCGTAAAACCACACTTATGAGTCCATAAATTGCCATAATCATATGAGTTTAAGAACTTTCCTATACAGACATTTGGCGTCCATTCGCTGAGGGGTTCATAAAAATTTCATATAAGTATGAGTCAAGAATGTCACATAAGTATGAGTTTTAGGAACTCGTACTTAATCCTATATCCTCTACCTATAACCTATCTATTTGTTATACACATGAGAAAGGAATCACCCTCTTAACATGCATATAGCAAATAACGCGACACAAACATTTCAATGATTGTCATTGCCAAAACTAAGTAGTTTTTTTACACCAAGTACAATTCCCCGCCCACACAAGGAATCATACAACTCAGCTGCCGACATGAATCCTCAATTGAATCCCCACCTAACACTAACACCTTTCTCAATACGAATTTCATTTAACTCGTATTCATAATCCTTTCCTGAATCTATACCAATTCACACAGCAATCTTGCTGTAAACTTTTCAATCATCAGATTGTTTCTTATTCCATACTATAACCTTATCTGATCACGGGGTGATCTCATCGTATATATTACGATTCATTTCTATGTCTTGATCATTTTGTTTTACGATCTCCTATCACTATTCTTTTAGTCTTTTAGACTCGATCTATTCATTACTACTGTTCAACTTTATTATCAGAGTTAGGGAACTCTGTATTTTTTTAACTCATCGAGATTCGTCTTTGAATCTTACCGACCGACTAACTCTATGTGAGTTAGATCTTATCCTAATCACTGCGGTTATTAGTCTAAGGTATCACTACCCTAGGTTTATAACCAACAGCTTTGATACCAACTGTGAGGGCCCCGAATCCGAGGTCCTGAATCACCGCGGATCCGGTTCGATCATTCTAACACTATTACTATATTCGCGGAAGATATAAACATAAATTGTTTATACATTAAACTTACATACTTTCCCCCAAGGTCGAGTAACCTTAACTTATACATAATTAATAACTTAACTAACACATAATATTATTATCCTACCATACTATTACAAATCTAATCGCGTACATTCACTTTAAGCTGAAACTGTCTATAACCTTTCCTTGTATCTGACGCATTCGTCTTAATCTGCAATGTTTTATCATGATATAGCAAGGGTGAGCATAAGGATTGCCCAGCAAGTTTAAATTCAATAATATAACGATATATCATGATTGAAAGATTCTAAATAATAAGCTGGCTATAATTCAAAAATATAATTGTGAACTAGCAGGAATAAATTTATGACTGAACAAGTATTATACATGGACAAATATATCTGTACCAACTGGTAATGAAGGTGATCAGCCTTTCATACCTGACTTATACATGCAATATATACAGAGTATAATTCATGGCAACCAGCAATGATTAACAATAAGCTTATCCGAATGAAACAACTCTTAGTAGAGTTAAGTAAAAACAAACTTGCCTGAACCGTTGATTACCGCTACGCAATTTATAATGCTTTATTCGAAGACCTAATATTAGTAATATAGATCTCCAATATTAGAATAATATCATCACAATATAATACTATTATATATATAGATACATAGAATAACCTAAACACATAACCCTATCAGTCTATAACACACATAAGACTCGGTATTAAATTAAACTATTTCATTCTAACTTAAATCCGACACAATTCTGACATCCCGACGGTCTAGTCGGACTTTTATCGAGTCTAAGTTCAATTAAACTCTGCCTAATACTTAACCGTTATCTATGATAATTATATTATCAGTCGAAATATTTTTCGTAAGCTCGTAATAATTTTTAAATAATTATTATCATTTATTATAATTTTACGATTATTAAACTCGTATTTAAATGAATTAAATACCACATAATTCTTTTATCATTAATATTTATTTATTAACAAATATTAATGAAATATATGTCATATTATTATAATATATTTATAATATCATCAAGTATTTTAATACTTTAAAATCACCTTTATATGATTTTTAAATAATTAAATTCATTATCCGATAATTGTTATTAATATTAAAATATTAATATTTTCATGAAAAAATATCAAAAGTTATATTTTATAACTTGAAATATTTTTATAATACTTAAATCATTTTATATGATTTATAAATCATTAATTCTATTTTCCATAATTTATTTAATATATTTATTAAATAAATTAATTAATGAAATTCATCCTAAAATATTAAAAGTCTTTGAAAATAACTTAAAATATTTTACTATAATATAATATTATTTTTCATAATTTTTATGTATTTAAATCATTTTTAAATCATTTATTTAATATTATAATTAAATAAATTAAATACCATTTATATTCCAAAAATATTAAATATTTATGAAATATACTCAAAATAATTAAAAACTATTTTTCAGACTTTAAATTAATTTTTTGGAATTTATTTTGTATTTTTAATAATTAAAAATCATTTTTTTTTATTTAATTAATCTATTTTTTGAAAATAAGTGTCACTAGAGGGCCCTATAGCGACAGAACCATCGTTATAGGTGTTTTTGCGGCTGTTCTTGAGCTGCCCAGAACTTCAAACTCAGTTCGCAGGGACCTAGTTTGACCGGTTTAATTTTCATATTCTTGATGTTATTTGGGCAATCTAGGGCATCATAGTTGTAGTATATATGTAATACTACACTAACAAACTAAGTTCATATCCATACGACACGAAATCAGAGAGATCAAGGCCTCCAAATATTCTGATAACGCTGTTCTTGAGTTTCTAGGTTGCCCAGAAACTCAAGCAGTGTTAACAGTCCTTCTAGGCAGCCTTAAATCATAGCTTTATGGATTTCTTTTGTGTGATATTAAAGATTAATCATGTATTGAACATGTCAGGGTACGATAATATATCATCACATCAATATAACAACAACAATAAAGTAAGATTGGAGCCGGTCAAAGTAGACTGGAAAGACTGTTCTTGAGCGAATTCTGGGTTTCCCAGAATTCTTCAAAGCTGGTGGTCAACGCAAGTTTGACCTTGATTAACTTTCCCCCTGGTTATAATTTAAGTGATATAATAGCATTTATGTGTAGTCTAAATACCAGTATACAATATAACAACAACAACGTAGCCTAAACATATAACAACAGAAAGATCAATGGCTAGCAAAACTTGTTAGAAGCCATCTGGGCAAATCTGGGCTACCCAGATTCAGTTTCCGTGAACGGTCAACCCAGTTTGACCAATCATAACTAGAGTTCTAAACACGATCAGACCATGTTTCGAGTTGAAGAATAAAGACCACATGGCAGAGAACAGGTCCAAAACAAAAGACACACTAAATAACTAACACACACAGATCTAAGGCCTCTGACATTCGACTGTCAGGCCATATTTTTCTATTTTTCCATTTCTAAACATGCTTGATTCGTGCATCTAAATGTTATAGATCCATGATTTATCAACCCAGATCACTTATAGACACCCTAATACACAACTTTAACAAACCAATTCCAACATCTAACAACAAATCATAAGATTTTCGAAATTAGGGTTCTTATACCTTTGAGCTTTGATTTTTGATTTCTGCCTTTTGATTCTGATCTTGTAAAGTTAGGGAATGATATTGGCTTATTATATATCACTCTCTCACTCTAACTCCCGAATTTCTAGAGAGAGAAAGGCTTTGGCAAGTATGAGAAATAAAGTTGGTTTTCTCTCTCCCTTTAATCTATATAATTGTTGACATGTAATGAAATGGTTGAGCTCTAGCTGCTGGATTGCTGTGAGATATAGTCACATGGAGTAGATAAAGTTGCTCACCAACTCCATTTTGTCTAGATTTGCAAGTTAAATCAAATAATGCACTAAGGGTATAATGGTCTTTTTGATTTCTAATTTAATGGTACATTTGTCCATTGGCCAAACCCTTAGGGTTTAGGGTTTGGGTTAGGATTTAGGGTTTGGAAAACCTTAAGGTTTAGGGTTTGAAACCCTTAGGGTTTGCAATATAATTTTCTAAAATTTCCAATTTAGGTTTAAAAAATAGAAAATTATAATTTCTAAATTATAATTAGGATTTACTAATTATATTAAAATTTCTTAATCATAATTTAAATATTGATAATTAGGATTAATAATTCCTAATTAAAATTGCTAATTAAGCAATTAGGGTCAAAATGGTCATTAGGATTTACAACCCACGAATTAGGGTTTCTAATAGAAAATTAATTTTCTAAAATAAAAATTAGATTTCGTTATTAGATTAGGGTTTTCTAATTACTCATAACTTGAAAATTAGGATTAAGGTTTCCTAATTAATATTAAAAGTATTAAATTAACACTTAGATTTTCCCTAATTATAAAATTAGGGTTTCAAATCCCGAAATTAAGGTTTTCTAAATTTGAAATTAGGGTTTGCTAATTAATTAATCTTTACCCTAATTAATATTATAATTAATAGCACTTAAGCAATATAATAATCATTTAAGTTCCCATATTAGGGTTTAATACATCGAATTAGGATTTCGAATTCCCGGAACTGAAATTAGGGTTTCTAGAACCGATTTCTAGGGTTTCTTGTTAATCGTTAGGGTTTTCTAACCAAACGTTGACGTTCTTAATATATAATTAGGGTTTGTTACAAATATCGTTTATCTGGTCAACCCTTGACCCTTAACCACATCATGCACACATATACACAGAACATAAACGCTTATTCTCTAAATCCTTAATAATTCACTTAAATCCTTCACAGAATTTTAAAATCCTCAAAATTATTTCTTAAAACTATTAAATGCATACACTTATTTACTGTTTATGTTCTAATTTTGAACCCTATATAAATTAATAAATTTTTTAAAAATATTCAAAATTCTCGGGTTGTCACACTGAGAGCTGATGATTTGTAGCTCATAGCTAGACTAGGGTGGTGAATTGCCAAGATTTGGCAAGATTTGCTAGCAATAATTCCAAGAATGGGACAAAAAGGGTACTTTGGTCAATTATCTTTTAATTTTAATGGTATTCTTGTCCATGGTACTTGAATCTAGGGTTTAATCACTAGATTTTAAACCTTAAAGTTTCCCAAATAATTTCTAGGATTTGAAAAATTAAAATTAAAGTGTAATAAAATTTTAATTAGAACTTACTAATTAAAATTAGGGTTTTTAATAGAAATTAGGGTTTTAAATAATTAGGGTTCCTTAATATTATTAGGGTTCCCCAATTAACAATTCAATTTACTAAAATAATAATTAGGGTTTATAATTTTAGCAATTAGGGTTCCTAATTAGTAAATTAGGGTTTCGAATATTAATTAGGGTTTTCAAATATTAATTAGGGTTTTCCTAATTAACAGAAATTCTATAATATGCAACATAATTCTTATAACACAATTACTACACATTCTTGAATCTCCCATTTGAGTTTCAAAATAGGGTTTAATAAATTGATGAAAGGGTTTTGACATTATACACTATAATTGACCAACTATTATCAATACACACATACATTATATATTTACAACAATCTAAAAAATAATAGCATATTTAATATAATATTATTATTTTCATTCATTGTTCAAAATCCAAAATTAGGGTTTGGATTCCATATCTAATTTATCTTTCATATATTACATTATTAATTAAGTTATAATAATTAAGTTAATTATCGAACTAAAATTCATATAATAAAATAGTAATTATAATAATTCTAATAATCATTTCATATATTATTTAAATAATATAAAATCATATTTTCATAGAAAATAAATAATAAAGACATTTCTAATATAAACTTAATTATTATAAGAATATACTTTATAATGATCAATAATTCTAAAATAAAATTATTTGAAATTATTCATGTAATAAATAAATTTTATTTATCACATAAATACATACACATTACCTAGCACATATTCCCACCTTTATAAAAAAAATTATATGCAAAATTTCTTATTTATTTATGTAGAAAATATCGGGTTATTACATTCACCCTTTGTGACGCCCCCAAAATAGGTCCATTCCATCCAACCCATTCTGAGTCGCCAAATACATGGTACAGAAAACAACTACAACTTTATTACAACAATTGTCGTGCAAAATACAACAACTCATGTGTTGTGAGTTTTGATACAAATATATATATCAACTGTGACTCTTGACACCAACTTGGGTAGCACGTCACCATGACATCTTACATAAAGGTATAGTCAAAAACTATTTTTGAAATTAAAATCTTTGGGAAGTGCTCAAGGAAACCTTCGTACATGGGAGGCCATGCTTCCAGGTTATGATAGATATCATATGGCCACAGAATTATCCTTGGTTGACCCAATAGACCCCGAAGAAAAATGAGAAGATTACTATTATATTCTTTCCAATGGTGAGTCTTCTCTTGACATATCATTATCTCCACTGTCTCTAATTGAGAATTATACTTCAAACAAACACTATAAAGTCAAATAGACTATAAAGTCTATTATCTTCTCCACATTAAAAATCCACCAACAATGTTTTATCCCTGTAACATCAATCAACAGTTCCTTTCCACAATTATATGAATAACTCATAATCATAATTGTAGTTCTAAATTTTTTTTCTCATCTAGGAGAAAGATAATTTTCATCACCTAAAACATCAAGATCATGGTTATACCAAATTATAGTTCATGTTCATAATCATACTAATAAATTCATCTTTGCACTACAACCCAAAGATATTCATCAACAAGTCATCTTTGCACTACAGGCCAAAGATATTCAACAACAGTTCATCTTTGCACTACGGGCCAAAAGATATTCAACAACATGTCATCTTTGCACTACGGGCCAAAGATATTCATATCTCAAAGAAATACATAATCATTTCAGAATTTATATAAACTATAATTATAACCATGTTGATCAATTCACCTTATCACTTAAGCTAAAGATATTCAATTATAAATTCAATGGTCATGATTATACCAGTCAACAATTCATCTTTGTACTACTAGCCAAAGAGAACCCATAGTCACGATCATACCAATAATCTACCCATCTTTACACTCAAGTCAAAGAGAAATATCATCATCAGGGTTATAAAAATGTTATATATAATAGTAAAATCAATATAATCAAAACATCTAGATTTAATCTCAAGAGTAATATTCATAAATCAACTATAATTTGGTTAGAAAAAGAAACCAATTTTGTCATGAATAGTAACTCATGAATAATAACCCATGAATAGTAACTTCATGAATAGTAACTCATGAATAGTAACTCGTGAATAGTAACTCATGAATAAAACAACTCATGTGTTGTGAGTTTTGATACAAATATATATATCAACTGTGACTCTTGACACCAACTTGGGTAGCACGTCACCATGACATCTTACATAAAGGTATAGTCAAAAACTATTTTAGAAATTAAAATCTTTGGGAAGTGCTCAAGGAAACCTTCGTATATGGGAGGCCATGCTTCCGAGGTTATGATAGATATCATATGGCCACGTAATTATCCTTGGTTGATCTAATAGACCCTCAAGAAAATGAGAAGATTACTATTATATTCTTTCCAATGGTGAGTCTTCTCTTGACATATCATTATCTCCACTGTCTCTAATTGAGAATTATACTTCAAACAAACACTATAAAGTCAAATAGACTATAAAGTCTATTATCTTCTCCACATTAAAAATCCACCAACAATGTTTTATCCCTGTAACATCAATCAACAGTTCCTTTCCACAATTATATGAATAACTCATAATCATAATTGTAGTTCTAAATTCCTTTTCTCATCTAGGAGAAAGATAATTTTCATCACCTGAAACATCAAGATCATGGTTATACCAAATTACAGTTCATTTCATAATCATACTAATAAATTCATCTTTGCACTACGACCCAAAGATATTCATCAACAAGTCATCTTTGCACTACAGGCCAAAGATATTCAACAATGATTCTTCTTGCAGACCACGGCCAAAGATATTCAACAACATGTCATCTTTGCACTACGGGCCAAAGATATTCATATCTCAAAGAAATACATAATCATTTCAGAATTTATATAAACCATAATTATAACCATGTTGATCAATTCACCTTATCACTTAAGCTAAAGATATTCAATTATAAATTCAATGGTCATGATTATACCAGTCAACAATTCAACTTTGTACTACTAGCCAAAGAGAACCCATAGTCACGATCATACCAATAATCTACCCATCTTTACACTCAAGTCAAAGAGAAATATCATCATCAGGGTTATAAAAATGTTATATATAATAGTAAAATCAATATAATCAAAACATCTAGATTTAATCTCAAGAGTAATATTCATAAATCAACTATAATTTGGTTAGAAAAAGAAACCAATTTTGTCATGAATAGTAACTCATGAATAATAACCCATGAATAGTAACTTCATGAATAGTAACTCATAAATAGTAAACCCGACACAAAAAGGTAGAAATTCCACAATAAAATCAATACCAATATTTCGGTATAATGATATTGAAATAACATTTCTTAAACTTATAAACAATTTATTTTAATTATTTACACTTTACTAAATAATGCATTTAATCATCCTAAAATTCCAAACTCATAAGATTTCATCACTAATAACCAAAACCCTCATCAAAAATCTGCATATACCTCATATAGGATTCTCAAGCTATAAAATCCTATTTTCCAATTTTCTTACTTCACATAACATATTTAATTCATTTACTCATAACTAGTCCATTTTCATGAAAAATCTTTGAATCAAGATAAACAAATTTCTTTTTCGAGATTTAGTAGAATATAGTCCCATATTGAACATATATTTTTCTCGAATTTTTAAAAATCATTTACTATCTTTCATATGGCCAAAACAGCCGAATTTAATATTTAGATATTTATCAAAAATTGTACTTTTATCCAAAAATTCCAAAATTTACAGAATATACTTCAATCATATACATGTACTCCCAATAAAAATTTTACCAATTTTGGAGTTAACCACAAGGAGTTATAAGCGATTACTTTTAAAATATTCTTTTCTCATAAAATTCATAACTCTTAATCTATACATCCAAAAATCACTATTTTTGGCCACAATCAATAAAACTCATCAAATTATCATTTCAAATTTTTCCAGAATTTTTGAAGGTCAGAAAAATTACGAAACTGAAAAACATAACAACCCTTAAAATCCCTTACTATCCCTTACCTCAAAAGAGCAGCACTTCTGACTGGATATCGGATATGACGCTAAAGGAAACTTGCACTGATGAATATCAACTCACCAAGTATCTAAATACTCACAAAATACACTCAATAATATAGAGAGAAAAAGAGGGAAAACTTATGAATTCTGGTGTGATTTTCAATTTTAACTTAGCCCTCTGTTTATAGGAAAATGTTAGCACGCTGAAGCAGACTTGACCCGTAACCTGATGGCTTACCTGCTACTATTCCACCCACCAAAAATTAGCCATCTTCCCCAACAACCAAAAGTGGGGCCCACCCATTTCTAGAATTTTCCACCAAAATTATTTATAAACATAATTTCCGAATCAGTCACCTCTTAAAATTCATAACAAATCATTCGTTCATTTTTAATGGTTCAAAATTTGTGAACATATACTCAACTTATATATGTATAACATATCCAAAAATCACAACGATCCAACGGTCGGATCAAAATTATAACTCACACAATAGAGCTTTAAGAACACCGATTTGATCTTTTAATACCTCCAATCTGACAAAATACTGATAAAACACCTCAACATTAATTCCTTCATTTATAACCACATAAATAAATCCATCATTTATATCCACATCAAATAAATATTTTTTTATCATATAAATCAATAATTAATTATTCACAAATAATATTATGTAATCACATTTATGACAACCAAAGTAGTTCCTGAGGAAAGGGGGCTTTCCGATAAGGATTTCTCATCTTACTGGCGCACAATTAGGTGACTAAACCTCTCCTTGACAAAACTTTTTAGACATTTCCAATAATGTTATCTAATAATATTATTCAAATAATATGAATTATTGATCTGATAATGGAAATACTGTGCAGTGACAATTATTGAACAACAATACTATAAAATATCAATGTAGCAATTATTGAATCAATAAAATAAAATATTGAACAGTAATTACTGTAACCATTATTGAGTAGTGCCTTCTTACGTAAGAATCAATAATTCAAAAAATGCGGTAAAACCGTATTGCTCTTGTGCGTGCAACAACGCAGACATCGTATTTTAACCACGGGTATTCAACAAATGTTGTTACTTCAGTAACCATTACGTCGTTATTTATAAAAACTCAAATTTGTCATTTTCTTCATCCGACAGTTATCCGTTATGGGGCCCACAAATGACTGCGACGTCGTATGAATATTCCCTGACAGAAAGAATATTCCACGACTAAACGAATATTCCCCGACAACAATGAATATTTTATAACCACTTGCGTATTTTGAAAAAATTCATATATCACCCTTAACTTTAACCTTTTATCAATTTAACCATTTACTAAATAGGAAAATTGAATTCTTTTATTTCATAAAATTCGGGGTCTTACACCCTCCCTTATAAAGATTCTGTCCCCGGAATCACTATTTTAAAACTTATACATACAAGGGTACATAGCATACATAATCATTTCAAATCGATCTCGATCATAATTGATCGAACAAATATTTAACTATTCATATAAAGCTTATCTATCTGATTAAACGGAAGTTTAATTTCTAAAAGAACTCAAATTCCTCCTTCAAAATTTCTTTATAACATAATTTGCTATATATAGGAAAATCATATATATACGAAAATAAAAGTTATTCGAATAATACCTGGAGTTTCATTTCCAGCTGCCACAGTATCCTGGACCGTCATATTGAAGACTCTCATGGTTGCTTTTGTTGGTTTGTTGGTTGAAGTCGGTCATGTGATCGCCAGAGTCCTGCTGCCTTTTCCCGTGGTTACATTCCCCGCCTCCATTTTCCTCTTTGGACAATCCTTCACCTTATGTTCCATCGACCCGCACAGAAAACACCCACTGTTCATCCTTAGGTTGGGGCAGTTGGGAGAAATATGGCCCTCCTGCGCGCACTTGTAACATATAAACTTACCCTTCAGACACTCACCAGAGTGATTCTTCCCATAGTTACCACACTGAACTACCTGCTTCTTCACACCTTCCTGTTTCACCTGGACATTTCCAAAATAGTTCCCTTTTCTGTTTTCACCCTTATTCCCACTATTAGTTTCCACCTTCACAGCTCCTACGGCCTTGCCTTTGTTCCTCTTCTCCTTGTTGTAAAGGCTCATGGCCTCACTCCCCTCCTCAGCTATGATAGCCTTTTCCATGAGTGTTGCAAAAGTATTGATTTGCAACACCGCCATCTTGTTGTAGAGCCATGGTTTTAATCCCAGCTCGAACCTCCTTGCCTTCCTAGCTTCCATATCAACTTGATGCGGAGCGAACCTAGCCAATTCATTGAATTTTGAGGCATATTCCGCAACAGTCATGTTATCCTGCTTTAACTACAGAAATTTCACCTCCATCCTAGCCTGCATGCTAGCTGAGAGACAGTTTTCGAAAAACAAAGTCTTAAACCTAGCCCAATTATCACACCTTCTCCTGCCCTCGCTTGATTTGCTTCCCACCAAAAGTTCACCTCTCCTTTCATCATATAGGTGGCAAAAGCAGTATTTTTCCCCTCATCTACCCTAGAAATTACGAACGCCTTTTCTATCTCGTTAACCCATGCCTTGAAGTCTTTAAAATTTGCCAAGCGATTGTCTGGTCGGTTCCCTGCGACTGGTATTCCCTACTGCATAGCCTGAGCTACCATGTTCACAATGTTTTGTATCGGGTCTTGCTGTTGTCCCTCATCGTTGTTGACAGATTCTTCTGCCCTTTGATTTTGCGTTCGACGTCTTGGCGGCATTATCTGATTACATAAAATCATAAATTTAACTTAAACTCTAAACCTTATTGTATAAGTTTAACATATAACACGAAGTTTTATAAAAAACTTATTCCATTAATCAAACATAGATTCATATTCATTCAACTAAGTCATAGCACTTAAATAACATAACACATACTAATATCCCTTTGTGACCATAAAAGTCGGGATTCGCTACATCAACTTGTACAAAAGTTTGAGAATATTACACTACACATACATACTTATTATTCAATACGCATAATCTAACAACCTTTCGCCTGATGACCTTCTATCCCACAAATAAAATAGGCACTTTGCTTCGGATTGGGACAATAAGGATAGATATGTCCTTCATGTCCGCAATTATAACATATCTTTTTCCCTTGGTTCTTATCAGGATTTCCTAAGTCACGGTCTTTCATCTTTCTTTTCCCCTTCTTGCTCGGAGCTGCACCCGATTTGTTGCGTCTGGTTCCCATCTGATTAATTTGGATTTTAAGCTTATCTTGTTCTTCTATGGTTTCTATTAACGCCTTTCGTAATTGGTTATTTAGCAGCTTTTCTATTTCCCACAGCTTTTCTGAAGAAGAAACCTTGTTCTTCAGATTCTGCACCTCCGTTGATGCTTGATCAGCTCCAACTTTAGTGTCTGAATCATTATCTGTCAATTCTACTATTTTTGGATCTGGTACTACATTTTTCAATACCACCACCTCATCAAGGTTGCTTGCACTGTGAGCCTCTATTTTAGCTATTGGCTTCGATATTGACTCCTTCTTCATGATCTGAGGGTATCCAAATTTTTTACCACCTGACATCTTCACACAAATTATCCTGATTAGCATATAGTATATACACACATCAAACAATAGTTTTATAAAAGTTATCTTTTATTTTGTTTAACGATGAATTTATTCAATTCATCTCCTTTTAAACTCTATATGAGTTATTTTTATTTTTAACGTTTTCCTCTGTTCTAAGGTTATAGCCTAAGGTCTTATCTCACCTAAGGTTTCTAACCCTAAAGCTTTGATACCAACCTATGACGCCCCCAAATTCAGGTACTTAAAACTCGAACTTGGTGCTTCACGATATGCGGAATAATACTAATAATAATAACAATAATATAAATATCAAACTTAATTTACATATATCAAAGTCTAATCCCAGGTACGCGACCTTTAAACCTTCATTACACCATAGATAATAAATATCATTGTCTTAATAAACTTTAACTATTACATAGAATATTATAAAACTCATTCGAACATCTTTCATTTCCCCTTGTTCTTGCATGAACCTTCTTATTGATCATACTTAGCTAAAAAATATTTAAATTTAAAGCAATAATGAGCATTTGATTACCCAACAAGTAATAACAACAATAGTTATTAGCTGAAAGAATTAAATGTTTTCTTTGAATGACACTTCTACAACGAATCAACAGTTGTGAAGTAAGTTAAACCAATAACAACAACATATCAATTCTATATCAAAATTTTGAAACTACGTACTGACTATAACTAGAGATTAGTCGACAGACTATGAACATTGTTTTCTATTTTCAAAAAGGTAAACAGAAATTCATTTGCAGAACGTCATAACTTACAGGCACTGTAACGTCCACGAATTTGAAACTCCTTATTAATTAAATATGTGAGTTAATTTTTAATGAGTTAGTTTTGTGAGTTTATTTAAATCTTATGTGGTTATGTGAATTTATGATTTGATTAAAGGGAATCACTAATAGTTATTCAAATTAGTGGACTAACCCTAAGATTTTAATATCAAAGAATTAATAGGATTATTAATAATTAAATATTCAATTTATTTGAATATAGTGGCGAGGATGTGAATATTGATTAATTTCAATTATGAGAAATTAAATGATAATGTGTTAATTAATAATTATTATAGATAATAATTAATAAATAAGGGATTAATAATATATAAAATGATTTATATATTTACTTGATAAATTTGTGCAATATAATAAACCTTTATTATATGGTAGTTAACTATATATTTTATATAGTACAAGGTGGAACATTAATATATTTATATACTATATATATAGACTATATACTATGAGTTATTTTCATTCATATGAGTTATAATAATAATATTGTTATATGATATGAAGTGTGTGTGGGTAAACATTCATGTATACCATATTGACATATAATAATATCAATTGTTAAATTAATAAAAATGTCATTAAGTTGTTATGATAATAACAATCATGGTAATAAATAATAAGTAGTGCACAATTGTATTGTAGTAATTGAAAATGTACATGGATTATATGTGTGTGCACTACTTGATACCTTGTAATTAGGAAATACATTGTATGCCCTTTAAATCATTATAACCTATGTTATATGAAATGAATTGTGTATACATATTTTATGACCAAAGTTTATATTATGTGTATATAAGGTATTAGCCAATTGTTTCATTTCATGTTGGGCACATGCTGAGAACTGTTCTCTTGTCCCATAATAAGAGCCCAATTCATTTCCCATATGAAAAGCTAGCAAGTCTAGCCTATCTTCCTCTCATATTCATCAAACTAGAGCAATAAGTGGATGGGGAGTGGGATTCATGAGTGAATCACCAACTCTCACCAACTCTCTCTTAACCCTTATGCATTCTTGAAATCCTTTGGTTTGATTTGGGAGGTAATCCCATTATCTAGATAATCATTCTTCTATAAATGAGATCTTCATCCTTCCTTGTTGTAATTGCTGAGAATTATTTGCTAAGGAACTTGTGAGGAGTGAGTGTATTGCTACCCAATTACTACAAGAGGTATGAAAATCCTAATTATGTTCTTGAGTTGGATTTTTAGCGAATTCTTGTAATTCTCATGAATTCTTTGTAATGTGCTATGAATTGGCTCAAGGTTGTGTTGATTTAGTTAGTATGCATGTTTAGAAGTATTAAAAGTAGTGGAGTTGCAGCAAATAGATGTTTGGCAATGGTTGGAGTTGAGCCTCTGCAGAAGTAGAGGCCATATTTTTGTTTCTAGGCGAAGTGGCGCGGCCGCGCCACTTCCTTAGTCTTTCACCACGCGGCTGTGCGGGTAGCAGATCACAGTTTCTCATGTTAGCTCCTTAAGATATTTTGAGCATGTTACTTTGGAATGAATATGCGTATAAATGACCTGAACATGTGGACTAAGGTGGTTGTGTATATAGTAAGCCATGATTGGTTTATTTTGACTTGGTTATTCAAAGAAGGCTTAAAGATTTGAAAACTTGAGTATGTGAACAAATGCATATAAAAGCATGAATTAGACAATATAGACGTATCTTACGTGCTTGAATGAATTTTTACTAATGGAGACTTAAAGTTTTGAAAATGAACTTGATGAACTATATATACATTAAGTTGAGAACTTGTAAGTATGTTTGTGATGTCTTACATGTATGTATATGAAAGTATGATGTGTGGTAGGTAAAGTGACTTGCATGATTGTTAGCTTAACATTTGAAGTCTTGATTACATGAAAACGAATAATGAATGTTATGTTTTGATGAAGGGTTAAATTTAGTTATTCACATCATAACATTTGTGTTGTGCATGATTTCATTTATGTGCATGATGTGTGTACATTGGCTTACTGCAGAAGCAACCCTGTCTTTGTTTGCACTAGAAGTAGTGCGGCCGCGCCACTCCTTAGTACAAACCAAGCACGACTGCGCCAGTCTGCAATGAGGTATGAGTTATGTTAATAAAATGAGAGCTTATGCATGCTTATATGGTCACTCTAATCTTTAATACATGTCCAGTATAGTAGTCATTTGTTAATTATCATGTTATTGCAATATTCTATGATGAATTGATGTTTACCACTTTAAAGTCAATAGTGATTTCAACTATGACATAACATGTTAGAAACTAATCGTGTAATGTAATGACACATGTATAGATGCATGATAGGTGATTCTTTTAAGTGTGGACACGTATTAGTTTACACGTACTAATTGGAAAGACCGACTTGTTAATGTTAGGTCGTTTCAACGCAAATTAACTAGAGCCAGAATTATATTGTAGCTGAGAAAACAGGAAAGTTCCCTAAACTTACTCCAATTATTATTGAGCAAGTTTCCTTGAACTTCACTCTTTGGTTGTGCAAGTTCCTTAAATTCTTACTCTTTTACTTGAGCAAGTATCCGAACATTATTTTATTATATTACAAGTTTCCTAACTTACACAACTTTGAATTTTGTGAAAGTTTCCTATCCTTCTCATATTGTATTTGAGCAGGTTATTGTTGAATTGAAAGTTATTCATTTAAGCTTGAACTTTATTCCCAAGCATACTATTAAGTGGTTTAATTACCTTACAAATATTCCATATCGATATTATTGATATTCGCACTTAGTGCACTTGAGTTCGTACAGTCTTGGACTTGTACTTTATTTAAAGTTCTATAGTTCTTGAACTGTGTCAGATAGAGTCTGAACCTTTGTTCGGTCAGACAAGAATATGAAGTTTTATAAAAGCTATCCAAACTAATTAATGGTAAGGATTCTTACACTGAAAGAACACCCCTTCTATGATAGGGGAGTACCCCAGGTATCTAGTATATGATACAAAGAACAGATTTAAATGTTATACATATACATGGTGTACGCGAGGCTAATCCCCTTAAGTACTTATTCTGTAGCCAGTAACCAAAGGGTCAATTAGCTATTGATTCCATTGGAGTGTTATAGTTCAAAGTCTACTTGACTAGCAGTTATTCTAAAAGCAATCATTATCTTTGCTAATAATATTCATATTGTTGAATCCTTCAGATATTTATATTATTGAATTCATTGTCAGATATTTTACATTCATCATAATATATCTTTATTGTTGTATTTAAACTTGTTGAGCAAACTTGTTGTTCATCCTTGCTATATCATGAATTATATTGCAGCTAAGCCCGAGACCTTGGGAAACGACAAGGGTAAAGGAAAGATATAGGATAGTCGACAGGAGCAGACTTTACTTATGCCTAGTTTAAATTACTGTTATGTAATGTGAACCCTAATTATTATTTTAGGGTATGTTTATAAGATTGTATTAAGGTTATCGAATCTTAGGACTAGTATCACCTTTTAAATGAACGACGTACGTTTATTATTTTTCCGCATTTTAGTTATCGTATGTTGTTTAGAGGTGGATGTTTGTACTTTATTGTGATGACCGAACCGGGGTCAGAGGACCCAGATTCGGGGGCGTAACAGGTTGGTAAAGCCTAGGTTATAAATGTTAGGAATACGAAACCTAGGTTATGACCTTAGTAAGAAACTCAAGAAGTGTAGGTAAGTGATGGGATGAGGAAATCCATCGAGTTTTATTGTGATATTGAAGTGGTTTATTTAAATCAAAAATGATTGATAGACGTCTTAAACTTCTTAATGCTAACATGGATAGCATATCACATAATGCCTAATTGTTTTTTCCTTTCCCTCAGATTATGCCGCCTAGGAGACTTCAGCAGAATCAGAGGGAGGAATGATCCATTAACAATGGTAGAGGGGAAAATGTTGATCCAATGCAGAACTTTGTTAACCTGTTAATTGAGGTAATGCAAAACAAACCCCGGCCGGCAGCAGGACAGCCATGACAACACTTGGCTAACTTTAAGGACTTTAAATTGGTAGGACCACCAGAGTTCCGGGGAACCTTGAACCCAATTGAAGCCCAGACATGGAAAGAAGAAATGGAGAAAGTGTTTGAGGTTGCACGAGTGGCCGAAGCACAGAAGACGAATTTTTCCACTTTCATGATGAAGGGGCGAAGCTAATTATTGGTGGAAAGCCAATAAGGGACGAGCGGACGAAAGAGTTATTCCTTGGGATAGATTTAAGGAGCTATTACTCGAGAATTACTTCTCGGAGAATACGCAACAGGATATGGAAATTAAGTTTCTAGAACTGAAACAAGGTAGTATGTCTATCGCAGAGTACGCGATAAGATTTAACCAGTTGGCCCGATTTACGTCACATCAAGTTAACACGGAGGCCAGGAAGGCAAGGAGGTTCGAATTAGGACTGAAACCATGGGTGCAGAAAGCAGTGGCTGTATTGAAGATTAAGACTTACTCTGATCTATTGGAAAGGGCTATCATTGCTGAAGGAGGCAATGAAGCCATCTATCGATTCAAACGAGAGAAGAAGACCGGTCAGGATGGACAGAAAGGGGGAAGTAGCGGAGGAAGCAACCCCAACAAGCGTAAATGGACGGAGTGCCAATCCTCGGGAGGTAATAAGTTCCGGAGGTTAGGCAAGAAAAGTATGAAGTGCAACAACTGTGGGAGGAACCACTCGGGGGAATGCATGAAGGGAAAGAGTGTTTGTTATCGTTGCGGACAACCAGGGCACATGGCTCCTCAGTGTCCAAACAAGTAGAAGGGAGGAAGTTTCTCGTGTGGAGCCACAGACCATCAAATCAAGGACTGCCCGAAGAAAAATGGGCGATGCAGCTAGCGGCAACCACAACAACAACAACAACGGGGTAAACATTGGAGGGCCAGCCAGTCAAGCCAACAGACCAACGGCATGAACGTTCAACATGATCGTGCAGGATGTGATGGAATATAAGGACGTGGTGTCAGGTATCATTCCGATCAATGATATAGATGCATGCGTGTTATTTGATTTTGGTGCTACCTGCTCTTTTGTTTCCGAAGAATTTGATAAACAGTTAGACTTACCCCGTGAGAGATTAGAACACCCTATGAACGTAGAAGTAGCGAAGAAGGAAATTATTCTCGTAAAATACATTTATAGGAATTGTTGTGCCGAATTACGAGGATTTAAGCTCAAAGTGGAATTGATACCGATTCGTATGGGAGAGTTCGATGTAATCCTTGGGATGGATTGGTTATAGGTTCACGGAGTAGTGATAGACTGTAAGAAGAAGTGTATGCACCTTAAGACTCTGAATAAGTCGAAGGTGGTATTTTATGGTAGTAAATCGCCGAGACAATGGCATTGTCTGACGATGGTGCAAGCGTAGAGATTGCTTAGGAAGGGTTGTATAGGTTATTTGGCTCATGTGGTTGATAATCAACGAGTTGATGGTGAACTGAGTCAGATACCTATTGTAAGGGAGTTCGTTGATGTCTTCCCATATGAGATTCAAGGATTGCCACCAGATAGAGAGATTAAGTTTGTTATTGATTTGGTGCCGAGGACAGCACCGGTATACAAAGCGTCGTATCGTATGGCACCGGTAGAGATGAAAGAACTGATGGCTCAATTACAAGAGTTGTTAGATAAGGGATACATTCGACCGAGCGTATCACCGTGGGGAGCACCAGTCTTATTCATAAAGAAGAAAGATGGGTCGCTAAGACTTTGTATCGACTACCGAGAGTTGAACAAGGTCACCATTAAGAATAAGTACCCATTGCCCAAGATAGACAATTTGTTTAATCAGTTGAAGGGGTCAAAGTACTTTTCAAAGATTGACTTGAGAACCGGTTATCACCAACTGAAAGTAAGGCCGAAAGACATTCCAAAGACGACATTTAGAACTTCGGTATGGACACTTTGAGTTTCTGGTAATGTCATTTGGATTAATGAATACGCCAGCAACATTTAGAGATTTGATGAACAGAGTATTCAAACAGTATTTGGATAAGTTTGTTGTCGTATTCGTAGATGACATCCTAGTGTATTCATAGACGGAGGAAGAACACGTCGAGCATCTTCGGATAGTGATGGAAACATTAAGGATGGAGAAGTTGTATTCAAAAATCTTCATGTGTGAGTTTTGGTTGCAAAGAGTGCAGATTTTAGGGCACGTTATCGACAAAAATGGTGTTTTGATAGATCCAGCGAAGGTAGAAGCGGTTATCAATTGGGAGCAGCCGAAGACGCCGACAGAAATCTAGAGTTTCTCAGGATTGGCGGGATACTATCGAAGATTTATTCAGATTTTTCGAAATTAGCATCCCCGTTGACCAATCTTACCAGGAAGGAAATTAAGTTCGTTTGGACGGAGAAGTGTGAAGAAAGTTTTCTAGAATTGAAGAAGAGGCTTAGTCAAGCACATGTGTTGGCTTTACCAGACAACACGGGAGGGTTTATAGTATATAGTGATGCGTCACACAAGGGTCTTGGCTGTGTACTGATGCAACACGGTAGGGTCATTACATAAGCTTCACGTCAGCTGAAAAATTATGAAAAGGGATATCCAACTTATGACCTGGAGTTAGCAGCAGTAGTTTTTGCCTTGAAGATTTGGAGGCATTATTTGTATGGCGAGAAGTATGAGATATATACGGATCACAAGAGCCTGAAGTATATCTTCACGCAGAGAGAGTTAAACATGAGGCATCGTCGATGGTTAGAATTGATCAAAGAGTATGATTGTGAGATTCTATACCATCTAGGCAAAGCAAATGTAGTGGCATATGCCTTGAGCAGAAAAGGTAGAGATAAGTTATTAAATTTGACCATTAAAGAAGAATTGGTGAAAGATTTCGAACGACTAGACTTGCAAATTCGGTATCCGATGGAGACCGACGAGCAATTATTTACAGTGACAGCGAGCCCGACTTTATTGGATAAGGTTAAAGAGGCACAAGAAAAGGATGAAGATTGTAATAACAACAAGAAGTGATTGACTAAAGGTGATGAATTGAAATTTAAGATTGATACCACTGGACTGCTAAGATTTGAAGGACGAATTTGGGTACCGTTAGTACCAGAACTGAGAGAGGAGATTTTGCAAGAAGCGCACAGTACGAGATACTCGATACACCCAAGAAGCAGGAAGATTTACCAAGATTTGTGTCACCACTTCTGGTGGCCAAACATGAAGAGAGAGGTTGCAGAATGTGTAAGTAGATGTCTAACCTGTTAGAGAGTCAAGGCAGAGCACCAACGACCAAGCGGGTTATTACAACCATTAGAGATTCCAGAATGGAAATGGGAGCACATCACAATGGACTTCGTGGTGGGACTTACAGTAACGTAGAAAGGGCACGACGCCATATGGGTGATTATAGATTGTCTTACTAAGTCAGCCCACTTTTTGCCAATTAAGATGAAGTATGGTTTGGACCAGTTAGCCAAATTGTATGTCAAGGAAATTATCTTGAGACATGGGGTGCCAGTACCTATTGTATCGGATAGATATCCGTGATTCACGTCAAACTTTTGGAAGAGTCTTTAAGAAAGAATTGGGACACAACTACGAATGAGTACCGTGTATCATCCGCAGACCGATGGGCAAAGCGAAAGAACAATTCAAACACTTGAAGACATGCTCCGAGCTTGTGTGATGGACTTCAAGGATAGTTGGGAGGATCACCTTCCATTAGTAGAGTTCGGGTATAACAATATTTATCACGCCAGTATTGGAATGCCACCGTACGAAGCACTGTATGGGAGGAAATGTAGAACACCCTTATGCTGGGACGAAGTTGGAGAACGTCGACTGTTTGGACCAGAATTTGTACAACAGACGGTAGAAATCATCAAGGTGATAAGAGCCCGACTAGTAGCAGATTAAGATCTCCAGAAGAAGTATGCGGACCTACAAAGCAATAAGAGAGATTTTGAATTAGGAAGCTATGCATTTCTGAAAGTATCTCCCTGGAAAGGGAAGATTCATTTTGGGAAGAAGGGCAAGTAGGACCGTTCGAAATTCTGAGACGAGTCGGTGAAGTAGCGTACGAGGTAGCATTACCTCCTAAACTTGAGAACATTCACAACGTGTTTCATGTGTCAGTATTGTGGTCGTATAAATCAGACTACAAGCACGTTATCTCCTATGAACCAATCCAAGTTGAGAAAGACTTATCGTACGAGGAAGTTCCTGTCCAGATACTAGATAGTAAGGAATAGAAGTTGAGGAATAAGATTATCCATTCCGTTAAGATTCTCTGGAGGAATCACGCAATAGAAGAAGCTATGTGGGAGCTAGAAGAGAAAATGAGAGCGAATTATCCGTTCTAATTTGAGTAACCTTATTTTTTCAATTCCGAGGACAGATTTTTTATAAGGGGGGAGGGATGTAACGTCCACAGATTTGAAACTCTTTATTGATTAAATATATGATTTAATTTTTAATGAGTTAGTTTTGTGAGTTTATTTAAACCTTATGTGGTTATATGAATTTATGATATGATTAAAGGGAGTCACTAATAGTTATTCAAATTAGTGGACTAATCCTAAGATTTTAATATTAATGAATTGATAGGATTAATAATAATTAAATATTCAATTTATTTGAATATAATGGCAAGAGATGTGAATATTTATTAATTTCAATTATGAGAAATTAATTGATAATATGTTAATTAATAATTATTATGAATAGATAATAATTAATAAATAAGAGATTAATAATATATAAAATGATTTATATATTTACTTGATAAATTTGTGCAATATAGTAAACCTTTATTATATAGTAGTTAACTATATATTTTATATAGTACAAGGTGGCATTATTAATATATCTATATATTATATATATATACTATATAGTATGAGTTATTTGCATTCATGTGAATTGCATAATAATATTGTTATATGATATGAAGTGTGTGGGTAAACATTCATGTATACCATATTGACATATAATAATATCAATTGTTAAATTAATAAAGATGTCATTAAGTTGTTATGATAATAACAATCATGGTAATAAATAATAAGCAGTGCACAATTGTATTGTAGTAATTGAAAATGTACATGGATTATATGTGTGGGAACTACTTGATACCTTGTAATTAGGAAATACATTGTATGCCCTTTAAATCATTATAACCTATGTTATATGAAATGAATTGTGTATACATATTTTATGACCAAAGTTTATATTATGTGTATATAAGGTATTAGCCAATTGTTGCATTTCATGTTGTGCACATGCCTAGAATTGTCCTCTTGTCCCATAATAAGAGCCCAATTCATTTCCCACGTGAAAAGCTAGCAAGTCTAGCCTATCTTCCTCTCAAATTCATCAAACAAGAGCAATAATTGGATGGGGAGTGAGATTCATGAGTGAATCACCAACTCTCACCAACTCTCTCTTAACCCTTATGCATTCTTGAAATCCTTTGGTTTAATTTGGGAGGTAATCCCATTATCTAGATAACCATTATTCTATAAATGAGATCTTCATCCTTTCTTGTTGCAATTGCTGAGAATTATTTGCTAAGGAGCTTGTAAGGAGTGAGTGTATTGCTACCCAATTACTTTAAGAGGTATGAAAATCCTAATTATGTTTTTGAGTTGGGGTTTTGGAAAATTCTTATAATTCTCATGAATTCTTTGTAATGTGGTGTGAATTGGCTTAAGGTTGTGTTGCTTTAGTTAGTATGCATGTTTAGAAGTATTAAAAGTAGTGGAGTTGTAGCAAATAGATGTTTGGCAATGGTTGGAGTTGCGCCGCTGCAGAAGTAGAGGCCATATTTTTGTTTCTAGGCGAAGTGGCGCGGCCACGCCACTTCCTTAGTCTTTCACCGCGCGGCTGTGCGGGTAGCAGATCACAGTTTCTCATGTTAGCTCCTTAAGATATTTTGAGCATGTTACTTTGGAATGAATATGCATATAAATGACCTGAACATGTGGACTAAGGTGGTTGTGTATATAGTAAGCCATGATTGGTTTATTTTGACTTGGTTATTCAAAGAAGGCTTAAAGATTTGAATACTTGAGTATGTGAACAAATTCATATAAAAGCATGAATTAGACAATATAGACGTATCTTACGTGCTTGAATGAATTTTTACTAATAGAGACTTAAAGTTTTGAAAATGAACTTGATGAACTATATATACATTAAGTTGAGAACTTGTAAGTATGTTTGTGATGTCTTACATGTATGTATATGAAAGTATGATGTGTGGTAGGTAAAGTGGCTTGCATGATTGTTAGCTTAACATTTGAAGTCTTGATTACATGAAAACGAATAATGAATGTTATGTTTTGATGAAGGGTTAAATTTAGTTATTCACATCATAACATTTGTGTTGTGCATGATTTCATTTATGTGCATGACATGTGTACAATGGCGGCTTACTGAAGTATAGATCTGTCTTGGTTTCACACCAGAATAGCAGGTACGCACCACTCCTTAGTACAAACCAAGCACGACTACGCCAGTCTGCAGTGAGGTCTGAGTTCTGTTAATAAAATGAGAGCTTATGCATGCTTATATGGTTACTCTAATCTGTAATACATGTCCAGTATAGTAGTCATGTGTTAATAAGCATGTTATTGCAGTATTCTGTGATGAATTGATGTTTACCACTTTAAAGTCAATAGTGATTTCAACTATGACATAACATGTTAGAAACTAATCGTGTAATGTAATGACATATGTATAGAAGCATGATAGGTGATTCTTGTAAGTGTGGACTCATATTAGTTTATATGTACTAATTGGAAAGACCGACTTGTTAATGTTAGGTCGTTTCAATGCAAGTTAACTAAAGCTAGAATTATATTATAGCTGGGCAAACAAGCAAGTTCCCTAAACTTACTCCAATTATTATTGAGCAAGTTTCCTTGAACTTCACTCTTTGGGTGTACAAGTTCCTTAAATTCTTACTCTTTTACTTGAGCAAGTATCCGAACATTATTTTATTGTATTGCAAGTTTCCTAACTTACACAACTTTGAATTTTGTGAAAGTTTCATATCCTTCTCATATTGTATTTGAGCAGGTTATTGTTGAATTGAAAGTTATTCATTTAAGCTTAAACTTTATTACCAAACATGTTATTAAGTGGTTTAATTACCTTAAAATTATTCCACATTGATATTATTGATACTCGCACTTAGTGCACTTGAGTTCGTATAGTCTTGGACTTGTACTTCATTTAAAGTTCTATAATTCTTGAACTGTGTCAGATAGAGTCTGAACCTTTGTTTGGTCAGACAAGAATATGAAGTTTTATAAAAAGCTATCCAAACCAATTAATGGTAAGGATTCTTAAACTGAAAGAACACCCCTTCTATGATAGGGGAGTACCCCAGGTATCTAGTATATGATACAAAGAACAGATTTAAATGTTATGCATATACATGGTGTACGTGAGGCTGATCCCCTCAAGTACTTATTCTATAGCCAGTAACCAAAGGGTCAATTAGCTATTGATTCCATTGGAGTGTTATAGTTCAAAGTCTACTTGACTAGAAGTTATTCTAAAAGTAATCATTATCTTTGCTTCTAATATTCATATTGTTGAATCCTTCAGATATTCATATTGTAGAATTCATTATCAGATATTTTACATTCATCATGATATATCCTTATTGTTGTATTTAAACTTGTTGAGTAAACTTGTTGCTCATCCTTGCTATATCATGAATTATATTGCAGCTAAGCCCGAGACCTCAGGAAAGGACAAGGGTAAAGGAAAGATATAGGATAATCACAAGGAGCAGACTTTACTATATGCCTAGTTTAAATTATTGTTATGTAATGTGAACCCTAATTATTATTTTAGGGTATGTTTGTAAGATTGTATTAAGGTTATCGAATCTTGGGACTAATAACACCTTTTGAATGAACGACATACGTTTATTATTTTTCTGCATTTTAGTTATCGTATGTTGTTTAGAGGTGGATGTTTGTACTTTATCGTGATGACCGAACCGGGGTCAGAGGACCCAGATTCGGGGGCATCACAGGCACGAGGGTGATCAGCCTGTTATGCCCTGTATTGATCAATACTACATGCAAGAACGATATTATCGTTCATCTTATCCACCTTTGGTGCACAAATGTTTTCCTATATTCGGGATGTTCATACTTAGTCGAGAATCCGAACCAAAATAATCTGGTTGGACACAATAAAGTTTTATCTTGCTCAATAATATTTTGAAGTTTGTGCTAGCCAAATCAAATAGCTTAGACGGCTTTTAAGTCGACGTATACATACTGGAAATCAATAAGTATGTATCAACATGTGATTAAATACAATGATTATCAAAGTGGAGACACTTGTATAACTATATTTAGAAACTAACGAACAGAATAAATATCTGGATTATGCACTATTACTGTGTTGATAAACAATGATCGTATAATTTAAGAACTTGTATGAATATGAATAATTGGATACATAATCAATAACAATATAGTTAATAATCTGGCACAATAATATGATTATGAAACTTTCTTACTCATGTCCATTGCATAAAGTAAATGCAAAGGTATGATACTTGCATGAGCTGCTGCTTACAATAACGCAGCTTAGTTTTATCTTTTATACCGAAACCTATCATTAATAAGATCATTCGTTCAATTAGAATAATATATCATATCGTATAGTACTGCTAATTGCAGTTAGTACATAACCTAATCACATTGTCACATATGTTTAACAGTCATTGCATAACAAACAAATACGTATCTAATCAAATTATCTAAGTCCAAATCAATTTCTAAAATATTTCGGTGTACCGACGGCTTTATCATGTGATTATCGAGTCTTAGACTATATCGTGTAGTTCAATATTCGTTTAGATATTTTAAATATAAGTTATATTATTTTTTATAGCCTTATAATAATTTTTAAATAATTATTATAATTTTAATGATTTTTCAAACACTTTGAAATCATTATTAAATGATTTAAATATTAAATAATTCTATTATCATTAATATTAAATTATTAATAAAACCATTGCCAAAATATTAAAATTATTTATAATAACTCAAAGTATTTTTAAAACATTAATATTACTCTTAAATGATTTTTAAACATTTAAAATCATTTTGAAATAATTACCATTAATAATAGAATATTAATTTATTAGTTATCAAAATATTAAAAGTCATTTATTATAACTTAAAATATTTTTAATTCATTTATTCCCTTTTAAATAATTTTTAAAATAATAAAACCATTTTAAACTATTTATGTAATATTCATTAAATAAATCAAATATCATTTAATATTAAATTATTAATGAAATTTTACCTTTAAATATCAAAAGTTATATTTTTTAACTTAAAATATATTTAAACTATTTATTTTCATTTAAAATGATTTTTATAATATTAAAATAACTTTTAATTAATTTATTTAATATAATTATTCAATAAATCTAATATAATTAATATAAAATAATTAATGAAATTTGTCTTAAAATATTAAAAGTTATAGTTCATAGCTTAAAATATTATTAAATACTTTTTTATCATTTAAAATAATTTTAATATAATAAAATGATTTTTAATTAATTTATTTATTGAATTTATTAAATAATTTAAATATCAATAATATTCAAATAAATATTAATATTTATGAAAAATATGTTAAATTATTAAAAGTTATTTTTTATATCTTAAAACTATTTTTGGAATTTTTAATAATTAATTTCTATTTATAAATGATTTTTTTGAAAATAAATTAAATAAAATTACAAATTCTGTCGCTATAGCCTTTAGCGACAGAAAGTGTAGTCTAATGTGTTCTTGAGAAACCCAGACCTTCAAAGTCTGTTTTCGAGTGACCATGTTTGACCAGGTTTAATTCAGTGTGTACTGTGCTTCTGGGCTAACTAATTGTCAGATCTTGTAGAGTTAATGTAACACTACATGAAACAACAACTAACAAGGTCATACAACATCCCACATGAAAGTTATAAGCCAGCAAACTAACTCTCAGACGTGTTCATCGCGTTTCTGGGCTGCCCAAAAAATCTGGTCATAGCCGGTCAACGAACTTGGTGGCCTTAAATCTATCAATCTATTCATATATTAGGTAGTTTAGACGTCGGGCTTTGTAGAGTAACTAGCAGGGTACATGAATCAAGCATTTATAAGGTCTAAACAACATCAAGCTGCAAGATCTAAGGCATTAAAAAGGTTGTCAGAGCTGTTCTTCATTTCTGGGTTACCTAGAAATGAAGAACAGTTTTGAGTGACCACTTTTAGGCTTCCACTACTTGTTGTTCGTGTGATTTTTTTTGTGATCTATCGATTCCAGGTTGTAGACAACATGTAAGACTACAGATACATTACATAAAAACAATAAAACAACAACACAATAAAAAGATCTAGTCCGGTCAAAGTCTGTCAGAGACAGGGTTCATCTATTTTCTAGGTTATCTAGAAACAGAAAACGTGATCGTTTTACCTATTTTGACCAGACACTATTTTCACTCAGTTTGATGATAAGGAGATTTTAAGAAATAATAATATAGTACATATACCAAACTACAACTTAGATTCACGAACCATAACAAAACATCAAAACACTATCAGATCCGAGCCCATGAAGTTCTTGTCAGAGCCTTCTGGGAACGATCTGGGTTACCCAAAAAAATAAAAGTCATGGTCGGTCAACTATGTTTGACCAGCCATAACTTTTAATCTGGACATGATCTGGGCTTGATTCAAGTTCCAGATCAAAGATCTCATAGCATTAACAACTACAAACTTTCAAAACACAAAAATAATTAAAAATCACTGAGATCTGAGGTCTGACATTCCTTGTCAGACAAAATCATAACATTTAACATAAAAATCTAGCAACCCAGATCATCAATATATACTATATACAACTTTTTTTAACACAAAATCATAACATTTAACATGGCCTTCAAGATCAGATTTAGTTTAGGGTTCATACCTCTTTCGAATAAATTCTTGAATCTAGGGTCCTGATCTGTTCATGGAAGTAGTGAGCCTTGTTCTTGGGACTGATCTAGTAATAGAATTCGTGGGTTTTAGAGAGAGAGTCTCTTGGATGAGTATAAGTGCACAAATGAAGTAAATAATGAACTTTCTCTCTCTTGATTCTTATATAAAACTCATATGCAATGAATTTGGATGGCTAAAGGTTGAGAGCTGGTGATTTGTAGCTCATAGCTAGACTAGGGTGGTGACTTGTCAAGATTTGCTAGCAATAATTCCAAGAATGGGACAAAAAGGGTACTTTGGTACTTGAATCTAGGGTTTAATCACTAGATTTGAAACCTTAAAGTTTTCCAAATAATTTCTAGGGTTTGAAAAATTAAAATTAAAGTGTAATAAAATTTTAATTAGAACTTACTAATTAAAATTAGGGTTTTTAATAGAAATTAGGGTTTTAAATAATTAGGGTTCCTTAATATTATTAGGGTTCCCAAATTAACAATTCAATTTACTAAAATAATAATTAGGGTTTATAATTTTAGCAATTAGGGTTCCTAATAAGCAAATTAGGGTTTCTAATTTTAATTAGGGTTTTCAAATATTAATTAGGGTTTTCCTAATTAATAGAAATTCTATAATATGCAACATAATTCATATAACACAATTACTACACATTCTTGAATCTCCCATTTGAGTTTCAAAATAGGGTTTAATAAATTGATAAAAGGGTTTTGACATTATACACTATAATTGACCAACTATTATCAATACACACATAGAGTATATATTTACAACATCGAAAAATAATATCATATTTAATATAATATTATTATTCTCATTCATCGCTCAAAATCCAAAATTAGGGTTTGGATTCCATATCGATTTATCTTTCATATATAACATTATTAATTAAGTTAAAATAATTAATTTAATTATCCGAACTAAAATTCATATAATAAAATAGTAATTATAATAATTCCAATAATCATTTCATATATTATTTAAATAATATAAAATAATATTTTCATAGAAAATAAATAATAAAGACATTTTTACTATAAACTTAATTATTATAAGAATATACTTTATAATGATCAATAATTCTAAAATAAAATTATTTGAAATTATTCGTGTAATAAATATATTTTATTTATCACATAAATACATACACATTACCTGGCACATATTCCCACCTTTATAAAAATATTATATGCAAAATTTGTTATTTATTTATATAGAAAATATCGGGTTATTACATTCACCCTCCCTTATAAAGATTCCGTCCCCGGAATCACCGTTTTAAAACTTATACATACAAGGGTACGTAGCATACACAATCATTTCAAATCGATCTCAATCATAATTGATCGAACAAATATTTAACTATTCATATAAAGCTTGTCTATCTGATTAAACGTAAGTTTGATTTCTAAAAGAACTCAAATTCCTCCTTCAAAATTTTTTTATAACATAATTTGCTATATATAAGAAAATCATATATATACGAAAATAAAAGTTATTCGAATAATACCTGGAGTTCCATTTCCAACTGCCACATTATCCTGGACCGTCATATTGAAGACTCTCGCGGTTGCTTTTGTTGGTTTGTTGGTTGAAGTCGGTCTTGTGATCGCCAGAGTCCCGCTACCTTTTCCCGTGGTTACACTCCCCGCCTCCATTTTCCTCTTTGGACAATCCTTCACTTTATGTTCCATCGACCCACACAGAAAACACCCAATGTTCATCCTTGGGTTGGGGCAGTTGGGAGAAATATGGACCTCCTGCCCGCACTTGTAACATACAAACTTACCCTTCAGACACTCACCAGAGTGATTCTTCCCACAGTTGCCACACTGAACTACATGCTTCTTCACACCTTCCTGTTTCACCTGGACATTTCCAAAATAGTTCCCTTTTTCTGTTTTCACCCCTATTACCACTATTAGTTTCCACCTTCACAACTCCTACGGCCTTGCCTTTGTTTCTCTTCTCCTTGTTGTAAAGGCTCATGGCCTCACTCCCCTCCTCAGCTATGATAGCCTTTTCCATTAGTGTTGCAAAAGTATTGATTTGCAACACCGCCACCTTATTTTAGAGCCATGGTTTTAATCCCAGCTCGAACCTCCTTGCCTTCCTAGCCTCCATATCAACTTGATGCGGAGCGAACCTAGCCAATTAATTGAATTTTGTGGCATATTCCGCAACAGTCATGTTATCCTACTTTAACTCCAGAAATTTCACCTCCATCCTAGCCTACATTCTAGCTGAGAGATAGTTTTCGAAAAACAAAGTCTTAAACCTAGCCCAAGTTATCACACCTTCTCCTGCCCTCGCTTGATTTGCTTCCCACCAAAAGTTTACCTCCCCTTTCATCATATAGGTGGCAAAAGCGGTCTTTTGCCCCTCATCTATCCTAGAAATTACGAACGCCTTTTCTATCTCGTTAACCCATGTCTTGGCTGAAAGTAGTATGCACACAAGCCAATCATGTTTGATGATAAAGCATATACTTTGTAACAATCTTATTCATTTATTAATAAAAAGTATTAATTTATTAAAGGCTTTTAATTATCTACATGATGCTGTTTTATAATATGTGATAAACCCATAGTTTTAAGCAATGCTTTTAGAATAATGATGATGATCATTCTAATGAGATCTAAATTCTTAGAAAGCTTAAAACTAAAATAGTTCCCAATCATTGGATTACTAAATTGGGGATTAGTGAATCCGGATAGATTGGTACATACGTTGTTTCCTCATTGGATGAGGATGATTGATCTCATGATCATTTGTGTGGAGACACTAAAGCAAGTATGTAGGTGCTTATTAGAGAATAAGTTCCTTTGAAACATTGGCTCGCTAAGGAATACCTAATGGAGTTTTATTTGCTGTCAATAGGAAATTCTGTAGTGATAGTAGTACAAGTAATCCTTGGACTTGAGATCATCATAGTATCTTGTGTATGATGAGTTATACTTTGACTTATTCCTTAAGACCCTTAGGGTATATCAAAGGGTATGCTTGGGTATAATAAGTTGTACATGGAGATAATGTATGATCAATAAAGAATCTACCACTTCTAATAAAAGAAGAGAAATGTCCTATGTGATTCGATTAATGACAACCCGAAGAGTCCTTGGTTAAGGCGAGAATGAAATTAGAAAGGAGTTTCTAATTTGCATTATTTGGAGTTGTGCATTTAAGGATCGAAATACATATAATTAAATAAAATAAGACTTGACGGTAATTCCATGTCTTATATTTAATTGGGACATTGTATGGTGGAAGGATTGAATTATGCAGTAACTATTTATTCAAAGGTTCTTTTATGATTAATGTTGAAATCTATATTATCCGGAAAGTCGTTGATCGCTAGGGAGGCTTATCCCTATTGTAGAATAAATATTATTTATTTAAATAAATTAATTATTTAATTTATTTATTTAAATAAGATTAGAATTGTTCTAATTGATTTATTCACAACCTAGGTTTAATATGGAGAACCTAAAGGGTCACACCATAAAAGGAAGAATAATTATTTAAGAAGTTAATGGCATAATCGTAATAATATGTTAAGTATATTTAATTTAATCTATGGTGATAGAATAAATTAAATAGCTTAATATTTATTATTTAATATTTTAGAAATATTAAATATAAATTAATAAGAGGAGTCTTATTAATATTATTACAATTATTATTATTTTAATTTCTAAAAGAGTTTAGGAATTAATTTAATATAAGTACTCTCATTTATTCCTAATAGGATTAGGAGGGAAAATTAGTTAAAGGAGTTTAATTAATTATCCCTAATAAGATTAGGGAGCTTAATTAATTAAAAGAATTTAATTAATTAAATAAATCCCAATTCCTTAATTGTTAAGGTGGGTTGCCCACGTCTATAAATAAGAGGAGTCTTATTATGGGTGTGGTGGTTGTTGACTTTTTCAACATACGACATAATTCCAATTGTTGGGAGAGTACACTCTTTCTATAGAGATAGAAAAACTAGGGTTTAGCCAACCACCCTTTTTCTTGAATCATTATTATTCCTTGGTGGATCACCTCTAGAGGCCAAACATATGGGTGGCTAACGTTGATCAAATGAAGGAACAAAACCCCGGTGGATTCAAGTTGAACGCGAAAGGATTTGGAGGTGAACTTGTACCTGAGGAAGCTCGATCTTCAAGGGTATGATTTTATTCTTTATCTTTTCGTTTAATTAATAATTATGCATAAAGGGTGATCCGGGTATATGGTTTGTAAAATTTTAAACTCTGATTTTTACATGCTTTCGCTTAATTTTTGCAATTTGATTGCGTTCAAGAATATTACAAACCTAACAGTGGCATCAGAGCCAAACCTTTATGCGAATTATTAATTATTTTAATTTGATATGTATATTGATATGTGTTTTGAACAATTTAATTGGGCATAATTTTATTGTATAAAATTTATTAAAAAAAAAAAACGCTAAATACTAATCCGTCAAATTTGAAATCAGATCGTTATCGAGGAAAATTTGGCATACGAAATCAAGAAATCGTGACCACCCAATGCACTAAATCACAATTTGTTGATTTTTCAAAAGTCAAACGGTTTAACATGCTTAATGATTGGCATGTTAACTGTTTTTTTTTTTAAAAAAAAAAAAAGAACATGCAGCACGAAAAATTTGAAAAGGCATGGCAGGAGCATTTTTTTTTGGAAGCATGTTACTATTTGACCCACGTGATCCACAATTTAAAATGGAAGTCAGGATTCCATGTAATTGTTACAATGATATACCGCACGGTTTTTTATATAATATATATATATATATATATATATATATATATATATATATATTATTATATATATATATATATAATAGTATATATATATATATATATATATATATATATATATATTATTCTTAATTATTTTATAATTAAAATAAAATATTTATTTTAATTTTAAATTAGAATTTCATGCTAACTAATTAGAGTTGGAATTGGATTCCATGATAACTAATTGGAGTTGAAATTAGATTATATTTTTCCTTAAATAAAGGAGTTTATTTAAATATGAAATAAGATTTCATAATATTCAAAATAAAGGAGTTTATTTGTGAATAGAAAAAGAAAATCCGTGTTTCCTTAAATAAATGAGTTTATTTAAATATGAAATAAGATTTCATATTATTCAAAATAAAGGAGTTTATTTGTGAATAGGAAATATAATCCGTGTTTCCTTTAATATTTTTTTTACATGGAATTGGATTCCATAATTAATTAAAATAAAAGAGTTTATTTTAATTAGAGATTTTTTATTAATTGGAATTGGATTCCATAATTAATTAAAATAAAGGAGTTTATTTTGATTAAATATTTTGATTAAAATAAAATAGTTTATTTTATTCAAAATTGGATAAATTAAAATAAAATAGTTTTATTTTGATTTAAATTTGGATTAAAATAAAGGAGTTTATTTTGATTCAAAAATTAGATTTTATACTAACTAAATTTGCCCATTAAATGATATCAATATATATATTAAATGTTTGTTATTCATAAGATGAATGTTATTTATTGATGCATATGATGATGTGTATGATAATAAATGGGATTGATTATGGACTATTGACCAATATGATTGGATTTTATTTTAGTTGGATGCATGAATGTATGGGTTTTATTAAATGGGTCTCTGCGTGACCTCGTCTTCTCTAATTTTTTTTAATGTAAATTCTATTCCCTCCTATGTACTTCCCTTGAATCTTTGATCAAGGTTTCTATTTATTTTAAATAGTTTTGTAATAGGAATAGTTAGAATTAATTTTGAAAAATTGGAGATCAAGGAGCAAGGCGCTTGAAGACCCATTTGTAATGGAGCCTTGGGGTTTAAATGTAATAGTTATATTTAAATATTATTTCTTGCACCCCTGGGGGTTTGACCTTTTGGTTCACTTGGTGGCTCTAGTGAACCAAACTAGAATAAAAGTCCATAATCAATTCGGGTAGAATATAGTATTCTATATGTGCATGCTTATACTATATATATTATATATTATGCAAACATGCTTCGCATGTTCATTAATATGACGCGTATTTTATATATATATGTGCATGCGCGCTAAAAAAAAAGATCAGACAATTTAATAACAAACCCCTCACATTTTTATATTAAGTCCTAAACGTTCAAAGATATTTGGAATATCGAACGTCGCCTTCTAGCATGATAAAATTAATAGAGTATTAAATATTTAATATGAGTTTGTTGTGTCACCACAAGGCAAGTATTAAGTATTTAAGATGTTAATTTATCACATTTGAAGCTTATAAAGAAAATTGAACAATATTGTTTTGTTGTGTCACCACAAGGATGATATTTTTCTTTTTTGAATATATGGAGTGCTAGGTTGGACTTAACTTGGATAATTTTGATTGGATGTGCCACCACTGATCAAAATAATCTAAGAGGCAAAAGAAAAGGAGTTGCATAGTTGATGTAATTGACAAAAGTTGTCTACCTATTTATTTATATATAGTTTGTTGTGTCACCACAAGGCTATATACATTTGAAATGGGATCCTTATTCTCACTAGCAAATCTTTAATTAGATTTTGTCGAACTATATAAGTGAGGGTAATATAGTTTGAAGAAAATAGTGGGAGATACCAATTTAAAACAAGACCTAAATTATTTTGGTAATTAATAAAAGAATGTATGTTAAAATGTTGTTAATTACAAATTCATTTACAGAATTTTACAATGTCTAAAATTTACTATCATGCGAAGCATATTAGATGCTAAATTAATCGAACCAAAATAAAAGCGGATTGGTTAAGGAATTTGAGAATAGTTCTCATAATTTGAAAAGCTATCTTATGTCCTTAATATGCCTATCCCTCCAATGGTTGCAGACAATGCCTCTGAGGAAGAGATTGCTACTTTTAGAAAGTGACAAGATGATGCAAAGTTTGCTCAATGCATCATGCTCAGATCCATGAGTAACGAGCTTCAAAGATCGAAGATGAAACTATGGGATGCTCCTACTATATTCCCGCACATCAAGTAGGTGATGGTGAGGAAAGTAGGGTGATAGATATCATATATCTTAGGAGCTCTTCCGATCTAGAATGGCCAATGGCACTATAATGCATGCATAAAAAAGTTCTTAACATAATCAATTTGATTGATCAATTAGGACAACTGGTTTTGTCATGGATGGAGAGTTGAGCCAAGATTTGATCTTGCACTCACTCCCGGACTCCTTTCACAATTGTTGTGAATTTTCATATGAACAAGCTAGATATCACCTCATTGATTTGCTTAACATATTGAAAAATGTTGAGAGTCACTTTCAACCAAGAAAGATCAAGTCTCATTGGTAGGGGCCAAAGGATCTTCCGAAAAGAAGAACGATTCAAAGAAGGTATATAGAAAGGCAAAACAAAGGATAATAAGAACAAAAGCGATTCGGATAGCAAAAGAGTTTGCTTCCACTACAATAAGCATGGACCTTTGGAAAGAAGCTCGCAAGAAGCACCTTGCGTTGGCTAACCAAAGAAGCTTAATGAAGTTTCGGTTACAAATACAATTTTGTTCAAGATTTAAAATAAATTTTCTTTAAGTCAAGGTTTTACTTGGGTATTGGATACCGACTTTGGTTATCATAAATATAGATTTATGAAGGACCAAGTAAGTAGAAAGCTAAACAAGATAAGTAATAATATGTGTGGGAAATGAAGCAAAGGTTCTTTTGCATTAGCCATAGAAACTTATAGTTTAGCAATCCCTACGCAGGCAAATCTATTAAGTCGATAAGTTGTTATTGTATTCCAAAGACTTGTTAGAAACATTATTTCCATTTTATTGTTGGACAATGAAATCTTTGGTATTATATTTAAGAACAATTGTTGTTCTATTTATAATAATAATAATGTTTTGTATAGAACTGGAATATTACTTAATAAATTTTGTATAATTGACTTACGTGAAAAATATATTTTGCAAATTGAACAAACTAGTATAAGAAAAGGAGATGATCATTCAAAGAGTTGAATGTGTGTATTTGCTGAAATATAAGTGTGAATTATTTGAAAGGTTCAAAGAATTCAAAAGTGAAACAAATTGGCAAAGTATTAGGATTCTTTGATCGGATCAAGGAAGGAATACTTGTACAATAAGTTTCTAGATCATCTCAAATGGTTTTCTCATAATGGACGCCTCTCGATACACAATAATTGATTGATGTATCTGAAAGGAAAAATCATACCTATTTGGACATGGTGCGGTCCATAACGATTTTACCGACATTCCAGTTGAAAGTAGTATGCACACAAGCCAATCATGTTTGATGATAAAGCATATACTTTGTAACAATCTTATTCCTTAATTAATAAAAAGTATTAATTTATTAAAGGCTTTTAATTATCTACATGATGCTGTTTTATAATATGTGATAAACCCATAGTTTTAAGCAATGCTTTTAGAATAATGATGATGATCATTCTAATGAGATCTAAATTCTTAGAAAGCTTAAAACTAAAATAGTTCCCAATCATTGGATTACTAAATTGGGGATTAGTGAATCCAGATAGATTGGTACATACGTTGCTTGTTCATTGGATGAGGATGATTGATCTCATGATCATCTGTGTGGAGACACTAAAGCAAGTATGTAGGTGCTTATTAGAGAATAAGTTCACTGAACGTGGCTCGCTAAGGAATACCTAATGGAGTTTTATTTGCTTCGTCAATAGGAATTTCAGTAGTGATAGTAGTACACAAGTAATCCTTGGACTTGAGATCATCATAGTATCTTGTGTATGATGAGTTATACTTTGACTTATTCCTTAAGACCCTTAGGGTATATCAAAGGGTATGCTTGGGTATAATAAGTTGTACATGGAGATAATGTATGATCAATAAAGAATCTACCACTTCTAATAAAAGAAGAGAAATGTCCTATGTGATTCGATAAATGACAACCCAAGAGTCCTTGGCGGCGCGTAATGAAATTAGAAAGGAGTTTCTAATTTGCATTATTTGAGTTGTGCATTTAAGAGTCGAAATACATATAATTAAATAAAATAAGACTTGATGTGAAATTCCATGTCTTATATTTAATTGGGACATTGTATGGTGGAAGGATTGAATTGTCACGGTAACTATTTACTCAAAGGTTCTTTTATGATTAATGTTGAAATCTATATTATCCGGAAAGTCGTTGATCGCTAGGAGGCTTATCCCTATTGTAGAATAAATATTATTTATTTAAATAAATTAATTGTTTAATTTATTTATTTAAATAAGATTAGAATTGTTCTAATTGATTTATTCACAACTAGGTTTAATATGGAGAACCTAAAGGGTCACACCATAAAAGGAAGAATAATTATTTAAGAAGTTAATGGCATAATCGTAATAATATAGTTAAGTATATTTAATTTAATCTATGGTGATAGAATAAATTAAATAGCTTAATATTTATTATTTAATATTTTAGAAATATTAAATATAAATTAATAAGAGGAGTCTTATTAATATTATTACAATTATTATTATTTTAATTTCTAAAAGAGTTTAGGAATTAATTTAATATAAGTACTCTCATTTATTCCTAATTGGATTAGGAAGGAAAATTAGTTAAAGTAGTTTAATTAATTATCCCTAATTAGATTAGGGAGCTTAATTAATTAAAAGAATTTAATTAATTATCCCTAATAAGATTAGGGAGCTTAATTAATTAAAAGAATTTAATTAATTAAATAAAACCCAATTCCTTAATTGTTAAGGTGGGTTGCCCACATCTATAAATAAGAGGAGTCTTATTATGGGTGGTGGGGGTTGTTTACTTTTACAACGACATAATTTCAATTTGTTGGAGAGTACCCTTTTCTATAGAGATAGGAAAAACTAGGGTTTGAGCCAATACCCCTTCTTCTTGAATTTTCTTCTTCCTTGGTGGATCACCTCTAGAGGCCAAACATTTGGGTGGCTAACGTTGATCAAAGGAAGGAACCAAACCCGGTGGATTCAAGATTGAACGCGAAAGGATTTGGAGGTGAACTTGTACCTGAGGAAGCTCGATCTTCAAGGGTATGATTTTATTCTTTATCTTTTCGTTTAATTAATAATTATGCATAAAGGGTGATCCGAGTATATGGTTTGTAAATTTTTAAACTCGATTTTACACGCTCCGCTTAATTTGTGCAATTTGATCATACATGAATATTAAACAAACCTAACGGTGGCATCGAGCCAAACCTTTATGTAAATTATTATTTAATTTGATTTATATTGATATGTGTTTAGAACAATTTAATTGGGCATAATTTTATTGTATAAAATTTAATAAAAAAGAAAAAAAAATGGTTCAGGTGATTCGCGGTCCAAGTTACTATATTATATATATATATATATATATATATATATATATATATATATAAACCTCCTGCCTCCTGCCGCCTGCCGGATGCTTTTAATAAGTATTATATTGGATTCCGTGATTTATTACAAGGAAGCAAGAGCTTATATTTTTTATTAAAAGCAGCGCACGTTTTTTTTTTTTTTTGAAAAGGAAAGGTACGGTTTTATATATATATATATATATAAGCGTAATATATATTATATATATAATATATATATTTTAATAATTTTAATTTTAAAATAAAAGGTTTATTTTAATATTAAAATAAAAAGATTTATTTTAATTTTAAAATTAGAATTTCATGCTAACTAATTAGAGTTGGAATTGGATTCCATAATAACTAATTGGAGTTGAAATTGGATTTTATTTTTCCTAAAATAAAGGAGTTTATTTGTGAATAGGGAAGTAAATCCATCTTTCCTTAAATAAAGGAGTTTGTTTAGATATGAAATAAGATTTCATATTATTCAAAATAAAAGAGTTTATTTGTGAATAGGAAAGAGAATCCATGTTTCCTTAAATAAAGGAGTTTATTTAAATATGAAATAAGATTTCATATTATTCAAAATAAAGGAGTTTATTTGTGAATAAGAAAGATAATCCGTGTTTCCTTTAATAATTTTTTTTTTACATGGAATTGGATTCCATAATTAATTAAAATAAAAGAGTTTATTTTAATTAAAGATTTTTTACATGGAATTGGATTCATAATTAATTAAAATAAAAGAGTTTATTTTAATTAAAGATTTTTTTTATATATGGAATTGGATTCCATAATTAATTAAAATAAAGGAGTTTATTTTGATTAAAAATTTTGATTAAAATAAAATAGTTTATTTTATTCAAAATTGGATAAATTAAAATAAAATAGTTTTATTTTGATTTAAATTTGGATTAAAATAAAAGAGTTTATTTTGATTCAAAAATAGATTTTATACTAACTAAATTTGTCCATTAAATGATATCAATATATATATTAAATGTTTATTATTCATAGGATGAATATTATTTATTGATGCATATGATGATGTGTATGATAATAAATGGGATTGATTATGGATTATTGACCAATGTGATTGGATTTTATTTTAGTTGGATGCATGAATGTATGGGTTTTATTAAATGGGAATTCACAGTACCTCGCCTTCTCTAATTTTTCTTAATGTAAATTCTATCTCCTCCTATGTACTTCCCTCGATCACGATCAAGGTTTCTATTTAATTTAAATAGTTTTGTAATAGGAATATTTAGAATTAATTTTGAAAAATTGGAGATCAAGGAGCAAGGAGCGCTTGAAGACATGTTTGTAATGGAGCCCGGGTTTAAATGAAATAGTTATATTTAAATATTATTTCTTGCACCCCTTAGGGTTTGACCTTTTGGTTCACTTGGTGGCTCTAGTGAACCAAACTAGAATAAAAGTCCATAATCAATCAAGGGTAGAATATAGTATTCTATATATGTATGCTTATTCTATATATATTATATATTATGCAAACATGCTGTCAGATGTTCATTAATACGACGCGTATTTTATATATATATATATAAATGCATGCGCTTAAACAAGATGAGACAAATTAATAACAAACCCTCAATTTTTATATTAAATCCTAAGCGTTCAAAGATATTTGGAATATCGAGCGTCGCGCTTTCTAGCACATGATAAAATTAATAGAGTATTAAATATTTAATATGAGTTTGTTGTGTCACCACAAGGCAAGTATTAAGTATTTAAGATGTTAATTTATCACATTTGATGCTTATAAAGAAAATTGAACAATATTGTTTTGTTGTGTCACCACAAGGATGATATTTTTCTTTTTGAATATATGGAGTGCTAGGTTGGACTTAACTTGGATAATTTTGATTCGGATGTGCCACCACTTGATCAAAATAATCTAAGAGGCAAAAGAAAAGGAGTTGCATAGTTGATGTAATTGACAAAAGTTGTCTACCTATTTATTTATATATAGTTTGTTGTGTCACCACAAGGCTATATACATTTGAAATGGGTCCTTATTCTCACTAGCAAATCTTTAATTAGATTTTCTTAGAACTATATAAGTGAGGGTAATATAGTTTGAAGAAAATAGTGGGAGATACCAATTTAAAACAAGACCTAAATTATTTTGGTAATTAATAAAAGAATGTATGTTAAAATGTTGTTAATTACAAATTCATTTCTGTAATTTTACAATGTCTAAAATTACTATCATCTGCGAAGCATATTAGATGCTAAATTTAACTGGACCATATTAAATGGATTGGTTAAGGAATTTGAGAATAGTTCTCATAGCTGAATAGCTATCTTATGTCCTTAATACGCCTATCCCTGCAATGGTTGCAGACAATGCCTCTGAGGAAGAGATTGCTACTTTTAGAAAGTGGCAAAATGATGCACATGATTGGCTCAATGCATCATGCTCGCATCCATGAGTAATGTGAGCTTGAAGATCGAGATGAAACTATGGATGTTCTTACTATATTCCCGCACATCAAGTAGTTGATGGTGAGGAAATTAGGACCGATAGATATCGATATCTAAGGAGCTCTTCCGATCTAGAATGGGCAATGGCACTGGCACTATATGCAGCATAAAAAGTTCTTAACATAATCAATTTGATTGATCAATTAGGACAACTGGTTTTATCATGGATGGAGAGTTGAGCTAAGATTTGATCTTGCACTCACTCCGGACTCCTTTCACAATTGTTGTGAATTTTCATATGAACAAGCTAGATATCGACCTCATTTGATTTGCTTAACATATTGAAAAATGTTGAGAGTCACTTTCAACCAAGAAAGATCAAGTCTTATTGGTAGGGGCCAAAGGATCTTCCGAAAAGAAGAACGATTCAAAGAAGGTATATAGAAAGGCAAAATAAAGGATAATAAGAACAAAAGCGTCACGGATAGCAAAGGAGTTTGCTTCCACCGCAATAAGCTTCGGACACCGGAAAGAAATCATGAGAAGCATCTTGCGAAGAGGCTAACCAAAGAAGCTTAGTGAAGTTTTGATTATAATCTGCTTTTTGTTCATGATTGAAATAAATTTTTCTTTAAGTCAAGGTTCTACTTGGGTATTGGATACCGACTTTGGTTATCATAAATATAGATTTATGAAGGACCAAGAAGTAGAAAGCTAAACAAATATAAGTAATCCTACATATGGAAATGTAGCAAAGGTTGCCATATTAGCCATAGAAACTTATAGTTTAGCAATGCCTACTGAGCAAATCTATTAAGTCAATAAGTTGTTATTGTATTCCGGTTCTTGTTAAAAATATTATTTCCATTTTATTGTTGGACAATGAAATCTTTGGTATTATAATTAAGAACAATTGTTGTTCTATTTATAATAATAATGTTTTGTATAAATGGAATATTACTTAATAAATTTTGTATACTTGACTTACATGAAAATAATTTTGCATATTGAACAAACTAGTATAAGGAAAGGAGATGATCATTCAAAGAGTTGAATGTATGTATTTGTTGAAATACAAGTGTGAATTATTTGAAAGGTTCAAAGAATTCAAAAGTGAAACAAATTGACAAAGTATTAAGATTCTTTGATTAGATCAAGGAATAAATACTTGTGCAATAAGTTTCTAAATCATCTCAAATGGTTTTCTCATAATGGACGCCTCCTGATACATAATAATTGATTGATATATCTGAATGAAAAATCATACCTTGTTGGACATGGTGCGGTCCATAATGATTTTACCGACATTCCAGTATCCTTCTAGGATCATGTCCTAGAAATGGCTGCATATCTACGAATAAGGTAACCTCAAAATCTAGCCCCAAGACTCCATAAAAGTTATGGACAGGGAGGATTCCTAATCTTAAGTATGTTAAGATAAGGGGTTCCAACTTATGTGAAAAGGTTTCAAAAGGATAAGCTTGGGATAAGATTTGACAAGTGTCGATTTGTGGGACATCCTAAAGTAAGTTTAGGGTATATGTTCTATAATTCTACTTAGCAAAAGGTGTTTGTTACGAAACACACTGCCTTCTAAGATAAAGGCGTTTATCATTGAAGGGGCTAGTGGGAGGATAATAGATCTTGAAAAGTTCAAGAACCACAAAACACTATAAGTCAAATAAGAGGAACTCGTAGATAGACCTATTATACCCAAACCAGAATCATAAAACCGAATAGTACTAAAGATACCTAGGACGTATGGATTCATCATTGATGATGATGATGAGGTACGCATCATAGAAGATGATGATCCAGAGTTACATACGATGAGGTAAGAGTTCTATTGTGTACAAAAGGGTCAGTGGGAGCGTCGTGACATTCCTAGTATTATATGTTGATATACTACGGATAAGGAATGACATACTAATGCTACAATTAGTAAAGATAAAGTTGTCTAAACATTCCTCCGTGAATGATTTAGGAAGAGTATCATTATTGGGGATACAAATCTATATAGATAGATTTAAAAGGATGCTCGACTTAACCCAAGGAACGTATATTCATTTGATGCTAAAGTCGTTTAGCATGGCAAACTCCAAGAGATGTCTCATGTCGATGAGCTATGGAGTGTATCTCTCTTAATAGTCCCCACAGACTCCAAAAGAGAGATCACATGAGTAACTATCATGTATGCAATGAAATATACGAGACCTGATGTTGATCGGTCATATTCTGGAGAAGTTCACTATGAGTCAGTGAAAAACATCTTAAAGTTCTTAACTGGCACTAAGGATGTGAGCATACATGGTGGGTCTAATTTAAAACTAGAGGCTTAATGACTCAAGTTTTTGAGACATGCACCAAGATGATGAGAAAAATCCACTTTAAGGTAAAGCGTTATCTTGAGCAAGTGGTGCAGTTGAATTGGAAAGGTTCCAAACAAAGAAAGAGTTCTTTGGTTTAGTGATAAAGACAAAGTATATAGCTATAAATGAAGCTGCAAGTTGATTGTTTGGATTAAAAGTTCATTACAGAACTAGGAATAGTTCCTAAGTCTCATCTTAGATCTAAACATGTGTTGTGGCACTTTTATTTGATTATTAGAATCATTGAAAGATGGGAAATCACTATAGAGATAGTGGACTCTAAAGAACAACATTACATATCTATTAACTAAAGCTTATCCAACAGCAGGATAATCGTCACTTAGAGAAGAAGAGTATGAGATACCATGACGATTGACTTTAGTGCTAGTGGGAGATTGAAAGTAGTATGCACACAAGCCAATCATGTTTGATGATAAAGCATATACTTTGTAACAATCTTATTCATTAATTAATAAAAGTATTAATTTATTAAAGGCTTTTAATTATCTACATGATGTCTTTGTTTTATAATATGTGATAAACCCATAGTTTTAAGTAATGCTTTTAGAATAATGATGATGATCATTCTAATGAGATCTAAATTCTTAGAAAGCTTAAAACTAAAATAGTTCCCAATCATTGGATTACTAAATTGGGGATTAGTGAATCCGGATAGATTGGTACATACGTTGCTTGCTCATTGGATGAGGATGATTGATCTCACGATCATCCTGTGTGGAGACACTAAAGCAAGTATGTAGGTGCTTATTAGAGAATAAGTTCAATTGAACGTGGCTCGCTAAGGAATACCTAATGGAGTTTTATTTGCTCGTCAATAGGAATTCTGTAGTGATAGTAGTACAAGTAATCCTTGGACTTGAGATCATCATAGTATCTTGTGTATGATGAGTTATACTTTGACTTATTCCTTAAGACCCTTAGGGTATATCAAAGGGTATGCTTGGGTATAATAAGTTGTACATGGAGATAATGTATGATCAATAAAGAATCTACCACTTCTAATAAAAGAAGAGAAATGTCTATGTGATTCGATAAATGACAACTCAAGTAGTCCTTGGTTAAGGCGAGAATGAAATTAGAAAGGAGTTTCTAATTTACATTATTTGAGAGTTGTGCATTTAAGAGTCGAAATACATATAATTAAATAAAATAAGACTTGATGAAATTCCATGTCTTATATTTAATTGGGACATCAGTATGGTGGAAGGATTGAATTATACTAAGAACTATTTACTCAAAGGTTCTTTAATGATTAATGTTGAAATCTATATTATCCGGAAAGTCGTTGATCGCTAGGGAGGCTTATCCCTATGTAGAATAAATATTATTTATTTAAATAAATTAATTGTTTAATTTATTTATTTAAATAAGATTAGAATTGTTCTAATTGATTTATTCATAACCTAGGTTTAATATGGAGAACCTAAAGGGTCACACCATAAAAGGAAGAATAATTATTTAAGAAGTTAATGGCATAATCGTAATAATATGTTAAGTATATTTAATTTAATCTATGGTGATAGAATAAATTAAATAGCTTAATATTTATTATTTAATATTTTAGAAATATTAAATATAAATTAATAAGAGGAGTCTTATTAATATTATTACAATTATTATTATTTTAATTTCTAAAAGAGTTTAGGAATTAATTTAATATAAGTACTCTCATTTATTCCTAATTGGATTAGGAAGGAAAATTAGTTAAAGGAGTTTAATTAATTATCCCTAATTAGATTAGGGAGCTTAATTAATTAAAAGAATTTAATTAATTAAATAAAACCCAATTCCTTAATTGTTAAGGTGGGTTGCCCACATCTATAAATAAGAGGAGTCTTATTATGGGTGGTGGGGGTTGTTGACTTTTACAACGACATAATTCCAATTTGTTGGAGAGTACCCTTTTCTATAGAGATAGGAAAAACTAGGGTTTGAGCCAATACCCCTTCTTCTTGAATTTTCTTCTTCCTGGTGGATCACCTCAGAGGCCAAACATTTGGGTGGCTAACGTTGATCAAAGGAAGGAACCAAACTGGTGGATTCAAGATTGAACGCGAAAGGATTTGGAGGTGAACTTGTACACGAGGAAGCTCGATCTTCAAGGGTTTGATTTTATTCTTTATCTTTTCGTTTAATTAATAATTATGCATAAAGGGTGATCCGGGTATATGGTTTGTAAATTTTTAAACTCTGATTTTACACGCTTCCACTTAATTTGTGCAATTTGATTGCGCACATGAATATTACAAACCTAACACCAGTATCTTTTTGGGATAATGTCCTAGAAATGGCTGCATATCTACGAAAATGGTAACCTCAAAATCCGGCCCCAAGACTCCATAAAAGTTATGGACAGGGAGGATTCCTAATCTTAAGTATGTTAAGATAAGGGGTTGTCCAACTTATGTGAAAAAGGTTTTAAAGGATAAGCTTGGGACAAAATTTGACAAGTATAGATTTGTGGGACATCCTAAAGTAAGTTTAGGGTATATGTTCTATAATCCTACTTAGCAAAAGGTGTTTGTTACTGAACGCGACCGCTTTTCTAAGATAAAGGTGTTTATCATTAAAAGGGCTAGTGGGAGGATAATAGATCTTCAAGAGTTCAAGAACCACAAAACACTATAAATCAAATAAGAGGAACTCGTAGATAATTTCTATTGTACATTCACAACCCAATCGTAAGTCCGGAATAGTACCAAAGATACCTAGGAGGTATGGATTCATCATGGATGATGATGATGAGGTACGATCATAGAAGATGATGATCCAGGAGTTACATACGATGAGGTAAGAGTTCTAGTGTGTACAAAAGGGTCATTATGGGTTACAATGACATTCCTAATATTATATGTTGATATACTACGGATAAGGAATGACATACCAATGCTACAATCAAGTAAAGATAAAGTTGTCTAAACATTCCTCCATGAACGATTTGGGAAGAGTATCTTAATTGGGGATATAAATCTATATAGATAGATTTAAGAGGATGCTCGACTTAACCCAAGGAACGTATATTCATTTGATGCTAAAGTCGTTTAGCATGGCAAACTCAAGAGATGTCTCATGTCGATGAGCTATGGAGTGTATCTCTTAATAGTCTCCACAGACTCAAAAGAGAGGTCGCATGAATGACAATCATGTATGCAATGAAATATACGAGACCTGATGTTGATCGGTCATATTCTGGAGAAGTTCACTATGAGTCAGTGAAAAACATCTTAAAGTTCTTAACTAACACTAAGGATGTGAGCATACATGGTGGGTCTAAATTAAAACTAGAGGGCTTAACAGACTCAAGTTTTTCAGATAGACCAAGATGACAGAAAATCCACTTTAAGGTAAAGCGTTATCTTGAACAGTGGTGTAGTGAATTGGAAAGGTTCCAAACCGCAAAGAGTTGCTGGTTTAGTGATAAAGACAAAGTATATAGCTATAAATGAAGCTGCAAGTTGATTGTTTGGATTAAAAGTTCATTACAGAACTAGGAATAGTTCTTAAGTCTCATCTTGGATCTAAACATGTGTTGTGGCACTTTCATTTGATTATTAGAATCATTGAAAGATGGGAAATCACTATAGAGATAGTGGACTCTCAAGAACAACATTGCATATCCATTAACTAAAGCTTATCCAACAGCAGGATAATCGTCACTTAGAGAAGAAGAGTATAAGATACCATGACGATTGGCTTTAGTGAAAGTGGGAGATTGAAAGTAGTATGCACACAAGCCAATCATGTTTGATGATAAAGCATATACTTTGTAACAATCTTATTCATTAATTAATAAAAAGTATTAATTTATTAAAGGCTTTTAATTATCTACATGATCTTTGTTTTATAATATGTGATAAACCCATAGTTTTAAGCAATGCTTTTAGAATAATGATGATGAGCATTCTAATGAGATCTAAATTCTTAGAAAGCTTAAAACTAAAATAGTTCCCAATCATTGGATTACTAAATTGGGGATTAGTGAATCCAGGATAGATTGGTACATCGTTGCTTGCTCATTGGATGAGGATGATTGATCTCATGATCATTTGTGTGGAGACACTAAAGCAAGTATGTAGGTGCTTATTAGAGAATAAGTTCACTAAACGTGGCTCGCTAAGGAATACCTAATGGAGTTTTATTTGCTCATCAATAGGAATTCTCAGTAGTGATCGAAGTACAAGTAATCCTTGGACTTGAGATCATCATAGTATCTTGTGTATGATGAGTTATACTTTGACTTATTCCTTAAGACCCTTAGGGGGTATATCAAAGGGTATGCTTGGGTATAATAAGTTGTATATGGAGATAATGTATGATCAATAAAGAATCTACCACTTCTAATAAAAGAAGAGAAATGTCCTATGTGATTCGATAAATGACAACCCAAGAGTCCTTGGTTAAGGCAAAATGAAATTAGAAAGGAGTTTCTAATTTGCATTATTTGGAGTTCATGCATTTAAGGATCGAAATACATATAATTAAATAAAATAAGACTTGATAAAGTAATTCCATGCCTTATATTTAATTGGGACATCAGATGGTGGAAGGATTGAATTGTATTTCAAGTAACTATTTACTCAAAGGTTCTTTTATGATTAATGTTGAAATCTATATTATCCGGAAAGTCGTTGATCGCTAGGAAGGCTTATCCCTATTGTAGAATAAATATTATTTATTTAAATAAATTAATTATTTAATTTATTTATTTAAATAAGATTAGAATTGTTCTAATTGATTTATTCACAACTAGGTTTAATATGGAGAACCTAAAGGGTCACACCATAAAAGGAAGAATAATTATTTAAGAAGTTAATGGCATAATCGTAATAATATGTTAAGTATATTTAATTTAATCTATGGTGATAGAATAAATTAAATAGCTTAATATTTATTATTTAATATTTTAGAAATATTAAATATAAATTAATAAGAGGAGTCTTATTAATATTATTACAATTATTATTATTTTAATTTCTAAAAGAGTTTAGGAATTAATTTAATATAAGTACTCTCATTTATTCCTAATAGGATTAGGAGGGAAAATTAGTTAAAGGAGTTTAATTAATTATCCCTAATAAGATTAGGGAGCTTAATTAATTAAAAGAATTTAATTAATTAAATAAATCCCAATTCCTTAATTGTTAAGGTGGGTTGCCCACATCTATAAATAAGAGGAGTCTTATTATGGGTGTGGTGGTTGTTGACTTTTTCAACATACGACATAATTCCAATTGTTGGGGGAGTACACTCTTTCTATAGAGATAGAAAAACTAGGGTTTAGCCAACCACCCTTTTTCTTGAATCATTATTATTCCTTGGTGGATCACCTCTAGAGGCCAAACATATGGGTGGCTAACGTTGATCAAATGAAGGAACAAAACCCCGGTGGATTCAAGTTGAACGCGAAAGGATTTGGAGGTGAACTTGTACCTGAGGAAGCTCGATCTTCAAGGGTATGATTTTATTCTTTATCTTTTCGTTTAATTAATAATTATGCATAAAGGGTGATCCGGGTATATGGTTTGTAAAATTTTAAACTCTGATTTTTACACGCTTCCGCTTCATTTTTGCAATTTGATTGCGTTCAAGAATATTACAAACCTAACAGTGGCATCAGAGCCAAACCTTTATGCGAATTATTAATTATTTTAATTTGAAATGTATATTGATATGTGTTTTGAACAATTTAATTGGGCATAATTTTATTGTATAAAATTTATTAAAAAAAAAAAACGCTAAATGCTAATCCGTGGCTGAAATCGGTACTTTTATTAATTTAATATAAGTACTCTCATTTATTCCTAATTGGATTAGGAAGGAAAATTAGTTAAAGGAGTTTAATTAATTATCCTTAATTAGATTAGGGAGCTTAATTAATTAAATAAATCTCAATTCCTTAATTGTTAAGGTGGGTTGCCCACATCTATAAATAAGAGGAGTCTTATTATGGGTGTGGTGGTTGTTGACTTTTTCAACATACGACATAATTCCAATTGTTGGGAGAGTACACCCTTTCTATAGAGATAGAAAAACTAGGGTTTAGCCAACCACCCTTTTTCTTGAATCATTATTATTCCTTGGTGGATCACCTCTAGAGGCCAAACATATGGGCGGCTAACGTTGATCAAATGAAGGAACAAAACCCCGGTGGATTCAAGTTGAATGCGAAAGGATTTGGAGGTGAACTTGTACCTGAGGAAGCTCGATCTTCAAGGGTATGATTTTATTCTTTATCTTTTCGTTTAATTAATAATTATGCATAAAGGGTGATCCGGGTATATGGTTTGTAAAATTTTAAACTCTGATTTTTACACGCTTCCGCTTAATTTTTGCAATTTGATTGCGTTCAAGAATATTACAAACCTAACATTGGCTTCTATAGGGTTAGCTGTTCCCCTGAATTCTGGTGGTCCTACTGCCTTGAAGACTTTAAAATTTGCCAAGCAATTGTCTAGTCGGTTCCCTGCGGCTGGTATTCCCTGTTGCATAGCCTGAGCTACCATGTTCGCAAAGTTTTGTATCGGGTCTTGATGTTGTCCCTCAGCGTTGTTGACAGATTCTTCTGCCCTTTGATTTTGCGTTCGACGTCTTGGCGGCATTATCTAATTACATAAAATCATAAATTTAACTTACATTCTAAACCTTATTGTATAAGTTTAACATATAACACGAAGTTTTATACAAAACTTATTCCATTAATCAAACATATATTCATATTCATTCAACTAAGTCATAGCACTTTACATAACATAACACATATTGATATCCCTTTGTGACCATAAAAGTCGGGATTCGCTACATCAACTTGTACAAAAGTTTGAGAATATTACACTACACATACATACTTATTATTCAATACGCATAATCTAACAATACTTATACTACTGGTTCACTGCGCCTCTTTCTGGATCTTGGACAACCTTTCACCTGATGACCTTCTATCCCACAAATAAAATAAACACTTTTCTTCGGATTGGGACAATGAGGAGAGATATGTCCCTCATGTCTGGAATTATAACATATCTTTTTCCCTTGGTTCTTATCAGGATTTCCTAAGTCACGGTCTTTCATCTTTCTTTTCCCCTTCTTGATCGGAGCTGCACCCGATTTGTTGCGTCTGGTTCTAATTTGATCAATTTGGATTTTAAGCTTATCTTGTTCTTCCATGGTTTCTATTAATGCCTTTTGCAATTGGTTATTTAGCAGCTTTTCTATTTCCCATAGCTTTTCTAGAGAAGAAATCTTGTTCTTCAGATTCTGCACCTCTGTTGATGCTTGATCAGCTCCAACTTTAGTGTCTGAATCACTATCTATCAGTTCTACTATTTTTGGATCTGGTACTACATTTTCCAATACCACCACCTCATCAAGGTTGCTTGCACTTTGAGCCTCTATTTCAGCTATTGGCTTTGATATTGACTCCTTTTTCATGATATGAGGGTATCCTAATTCTTTTCCACCTGACATCTTCACACAAATTATCCTGATTAGCATATAGTATATACACACAGCAAACAATAGTTTTATAAAAGTTATCTTTTATTTTGTGTAATGATGAATTTATTCAATTCATCTCCTTTTAAACTCTATATAAGTTATTTTTATTTTCAACGTTTCCCTATGTTCTATGGTTATAGCCTAAGGTCTTATCCCACCTAAGGTTTCTAACCCTAAATTTTTGATACCAATGTGACGCCCCCAAATCCAGATTCCTTCAAACCTCGAATCCGGTCCGCCACGATACAACTATCGTCAAACTATTTATATTTTTTATTCATAACTTAATGAATATAACTTTACTTATTACAATTTAGAATATAATTTCTTTCCATTTCCAGGATCTATGTAATGACCCCAAATTTTTATAAGTTTCTAATCCTGGTCATTTACCATTCCTGTATTACATCACATTCGATATTATAAAAACGTGAAATAATTTAAACTTTTTCAATCTCTTGAATAAAATCTTTTATTGATTTCATAACTTTGAACCAATTACAATTCTTGAGTCAACTATATAATATGGTTCAGTCTATTGGAATTACTGTATAAGATTTTACATCTTGATTCGATATCCTCTATGTATTAACTAATACATCCTTACAATACAACAAGTATTAAACATTGTAAGTATATATCAAGTACACTCCTAAAACCTAAACATGGTTCAATTAATGATCTAAGTAGTATCCTTCGTTGCGAAACTATCTACTTTGTCAACCAAGAAGCACGAAATCCTTACCGTGAGTCCTTAACTTGCAAAAGTGGTTATCTGCAAGGGTGAGCTCGACAAACCAAATAATTCTAACAGCTTTTCATGCAAAGACATAACATATAATAGCATATTCAGTTCATGCATTCATAATCAATTAATATTTACTACGCATGTTACTTCTCACATAACAAGCATAGAGGTTTATATCACAAGCATATCATCAAAGATCAACTTTCACATTTCATACATATCTCATATGCATTTCATATATATACATCAATATTTGCATCGCATAATATAGCTCAACTAACAGTTATCAAATTCATATAACAAATAGGAACTGAAAGATTTGCCTGATTCGTAGTTTATGAACTACGACTTACTGCTTAACGCTTAACTGCACTTCGTATTCCTACACGGTTATATAATCATGGATTCATATCCATCAAGAATATATTTCATGCATTCTCAATGTAATAACAATGTTACATTGTTTTTCTTAACTAGGTTCGTAAAACCTTCATTTCACTTTCTCATCGTACTTTTAGAATTGCTATATATGTATAGGTATTCTTAACCATCCGTATTTTGACATCAACTTCATATACATTTATCACTCACTTGACTCATGTGTGTGTTCGACACATATTTAAATTTTATAGATACGTGATCTATGTCGTTCATATTCAAACTACTTAGTATCATAATGATTTATTTCAATCAATAAAACTTAACAACTTTCTTTAACAAGATTCAATGATATAAGCTTTTAAACCATATATTGGTACTAATAAGTGTCTAATAGCATGCTTCACATGTACATTACATAGTTTATTTGAAAACGCATTTTAAACCACACTTGTGACGTCCAATTCATGCTTAGCTAAAAGATGAACATAATCGTTATGTCTAGGAGCATAAGGCGTTCAAGTTCACTTTTAAAAGTTATTCTAGGCTAAGGCAAAGCAGCTAGGTGCAACTTTTAATCTCATTTCATAGCTAACTAATCCATGAATATATGTTATCATGTTTAGAACTTTAAGTACACAAATTACTTTAAGTTCATTCTTAAAGTTTTAAGTTTTCTTTAGAAATCATTTTCAACTAAGCTATTGTAAGTTGATAATAAGTAAAGTAACTTTAAATCACTTCTCATTCTTAAGTATACTCATAACTCAACAAGATGTATGTGTTAAAATATCATAACTTCAAAGACTCAAGGTTCGTCAATATTCGTTTTCAAAAATCTTTAAGTTTCTTTTCAAAACACATACGAAGTCATGATAAAGCATTCCACTATAGGTAAGGTAATCTTATATGTCATGTCTAATATCATGCATTTTCATGTTACATCACTTAGAATAACATATTCCATCGTCGGGAGCACAATACTTGCGCATGTGCTCGCTCGACGCCCTCCGATGGCCTTTGATTACGTAACGGTCACACAAATGACTATTTTGACCCTTTCTAATGACCTCAAATTGAAACGCTTAAAGAACAAAAGTTGTAGGTCTACTCGTTCTCGTTTCGGATCATCTTGAATTTCCTCAATCGGAGTTCGTATGAAAACGTTATGGCCGTTTTAGCAAAACATGTTATGTCAGATTTTTCTCAGCATCTGTAACTGAACACCCTCCCACCGGGGCGGGGGTCTTGCCTTAAAAATAGCCCGCCGGGCTGGGCAGAGCTACTATAAACTGAAAATTTGTTCCCTGTTACGAACCATAATGCCAAACTTTCCTTCTAACCTTCATAATTTGAGTTATACATGCCCAAATTAGTCCGTTTTCGATTCTATGGATTCGTAATTCATAGAACTACAACATACTAGATACCCATCAACTAACATGAACATTAACTAACCCAAATATGAATTTACAACTCATATTCATACTAATTTTCATGTTTTGGACAATTTAGTGAAATCATTCACTACGAATTCGTTTCTCAACCAAATTGGTTTGTTTAACTTCCGTTGTTTTTATATTGAACTATATTAACAACATCTACCAACAATTCATGGATTACATCAACACTTAGCCATCAAATTTGTGACTCAAAAGTGACTATTTCTTAACATTACTAAGGAAATGAAAAACTTAAGAATCAAGAACTTATATAACAGAAAGGTTACCATCTTTGAAGGTAAAATAATCATTTTCTTCCAACCTCAGATTGTCCACTTAATTTCAGGACCTCACCCTCTACAAGAAATTTATCAGACAACTTAACAAAGGAAATGGTGAAGAGGAGAGTTTCAATTTATAGAAAATCCAATACCCATGCCAAGCCATTGCCCTAGAGTTCTAATCCAGTAGGAAAAAGAAGAAGATGATGGATATTAGAAATTTGGTGAAATAGTAATACATGCTCCCCTTCAACCATTCCCACCATCATCATTTGTTATACACAGAGCTTGAAAAGTAGAGGGATAGGCCATTGGCCTAAACACGGCATTTAAATGAGCTGGGACACTAATTTTGGGACAAGCCACATACCCTCATCAACTTGTAATTATAAATCATTTATGCCCAACTCTTAGTCATATAATAAGTACACTAAGTTGTACACCATTTTTCCCATATAACTTAGGTTATAATTAAATTACTTATTTTATCAATTAATTAATAGTATTAATTAATCCATTCCTCGTAAATCAATTATTAATCTTTATAACAATTGATTAGCGTTTATATGGTTAATTATCACAATAAATATAAATCTTATAATATTTATAACCAATATACTTATTATCATGCTATCACTTGCAATAATAACAATTCAATATACCATCAAATAATTGCTAGATACTAGTATATTGTCCATAACAATAATTAATATTATAAGACAATATATCTCATCACTGTGACACATAAGGCATATTTCACAATCTCGATCTTAAGCTTCTCTCATTCTCCAGACTTATTATTCTTTCAATATAATATTTGTGTGACTCAAGCATTTAAATGCTAAACTACCTTAATTAATTATAAGTATAACCTTTATGCTTATAATAATTAATATATACTACATTAGTTATTTAAATGATAACATCCACGATAAAATAATAACTTAAGTTATTTAATATATTAAAATAACTTAGTTTTCATTCATTAATTAACTCCCTCGAAAAATACATTAGAAATTATGTATTTTGGCATAACATAAATATTATGCTTTCTTGAATAAAGACATTTACAATTAGAAATTAATTTGCTTATTGTCTCAAGATAATATTCTTAATATAATATCAATTAACTATATGTACGATACATGTATATATATATTATACATAGAAAATAGTTAATAAGTTTATTTTCTATTATCATAAATTGTTTCCATCAATTTATTTACATATAGGAAATACGTTTTAATATATTTACTATATTATTAAACATACCTCATACAAAAAATATATAAGGGAATATTATTATTCAAAATAACATTTTCTCCTTTTATTAAAATAACTCAATATTAGAAATTATTTTAATATCCTCTATTAGAAATATATAATTATTATTTCTCTCTCCTCTATAAATTGTTCCCAAGACAATTTCTTCAAATATTAAATATCCATTTAAAGATATAATGATTTATGTCTCCCTTTAATAACGTATATATATTTAACGTTATTCGTACATTAGACTTTCTCACATATTACCATTCTGAGTAACATATATAAAGTATCGCATATTCAACACACATATTAATTCACTCCTTTACTTAAGTAAATTAAACCTTGTACTATATTACCATAGTTATTTAAGGTTTAACATACACATTATATCATTCCATAATATAACTCTCAACTATCAATTAACCGATATTTATTCTTATTAGTTAATTCTCTCAACTAACTCATGTTTCACTATCCAAACTCATTCGCGGATAACTTACGTACTATCAATAACCTATATTATATTCATACCAGTTATTAGTACACATACACAAGAAAATGACAATTATACATTAATGTCGTCCATTTTCTATGATAAAATAATCATATAAACTATTTAATATCGATAGGAAATTTTATCCACACATTTTATCTCAACTGAATTATATCTGCGATCAATAACAATATATAATAATAATATGTTTATAAATCACAAAAATCACATATTACATGGTTCAAATTACCCTATGTAACACATTCCTACATACCTCGTATCACATAAATGTTTTTATTCGAACCCATTTCACACTTAAGAATTTTATTCATTAAATTCTTATTTTAATATTTTTTTTGAATATCCGGGTTCTTACAACCAACCTGTGACGCCCCCAAATTCAAGTACTTGAAACCCAAAGTCGGTGCTTCACGATACCATTTTTATGAGCGTAATAATACTAATAATAATAACAATAATATAAATATCAAACTTAATTTAAATATATCAAACACTACAAGAAAAAGGCCTATCAGTGACCAATTATATCAATGATCGCGATATCCTGGTCATTACCGATAGTCTTAATAATGCACCGATATATCACGATTATATTATATTCCAATCATTAAGTGACATCAATGATCGATCAAGCGGTCACGTCAATCTAGAACAAATTTCCCACCCAAAATTTGGCAAGAAATGTGGCGCATAGTTTTTTGCGCGACAACTTATAATCGCCGATCGCACGCGTCACTGATCCTTTTAATCTATCATCTTTTCGCTTCGGTGAAGAGCGAGAATCGTAAAGGAAAAACAAGAGGAGACCGAATAGGAGAAGAGGAAGAAGGGGAAAAGAAGGAGAAGAGGAAATCTGTTCTTCGCCGCTCGATTGGGTTGGCTTTCTCCTTCAATTGGTGTTAGGTACCAAATTATATAACAAATATTTGATATATATATATATATATATATATATATGTGTGTGTGTGTGTGTGTGTGTGTGTGTGTGTTATGTTATGTTTGAATATTTGGGTTTTTCTTCTTCTTTTCGGCTACTGTAGCTTGTGGGTTTCGATTGAATGCGATTTTTTTTTAATTTATGTGGTTCAAATGTTTGATTGAATGTATTAGTCTCCAATGTTAATATAATGGGTTAGTCTCTAATGTTAATATTTTTTATATAATGTTGGTATTTGTGTTTGGCACTTGGAATTATTTTGTATAATGTTAGTCTCTAATGTTAATATTTTTTTGTATAATGTTAGTATAATGGGTTAGTCTCTAATGTTAATATTTTTTGTATAATGTTGGTATTTGTGGTTTATGAGTTGGTATTTGTGTTTGGCACTTGGAATTATTTTGTATAATGTTAGTCTCTAATGTTAATATTTTTTTGTATAATGTTAGTATAATGGGTTAGTCTCTAATGTTAATATTTTTTTGTATAATGTTGGTATTTGTGGTTCATGAGTTGGTATTTGTGTTTGACACTTGGAATTATTATAGATTTCATACCTCTTCAGAGATATCTTTGTGGTCCAAATCTTGTTGGGTAGGGTAGGAGGATAATTAGGATTGACAAAATTTATGCTTAAGCATTTATTTCCCACCCAATGGCTTGTTGATTTCTAATGTAAATCAGATTTGGGTTATTCCTAGGTCACACGCTAGGGGTGAGTTGGTCTATATAATTGTGAGCGCAAGGACCAATGCTATATACTTTTAAATAAGAGGAGATGATATCAAATTGAATTAGTTGCACTTACATTAATAAATGTCAAACCACCAACATTGGAGTCTAATATCCAATTGGTGCTGTTAAATGATGTAGGGATTTTAAAATAAGTGATCCACTAGAGCCTTTAAGGGACTATTGGAGCTGATGGGTTGGCCTTGGGGCCGCGAGGCCACACGAGGCCACGCCAAGCTTAGCTTAAGCCTACAGAGGCCAAGCCAAGCTTGGTGGGGGAAGTTAAGCAAAAAATAAAGCGGTTAGGAACTGTTAGTGCAACAGAGAAGGTATCTAGACACACTTGGCTAATAGCCTTAGCACACTAGTTTATATGAATGAATCTCCAAGATACTCAAAAGTTGTATAAATGAGTTAACAAACTCTGATATAAAGCTAGCATGAACTCGCAAATGCTTACAAGTATGTTCAAGTATATAACTTTTTACTGCTTACTAGCTAATATGATCAAGTCATATGGTTACTAGTATGCTCTCAAGTCTAATCCCAGGTACGCGACCTTTAAACATTCATTACATCATAGATAATAAATATCAGTGTCTTAATAAACTATAACTATTACATAGAATATTATAAAACTCATTTGAACAGCTTTCCTTTCCCCTTGTCCTTGCCTGAACCTTCTGGTTGATCATACTTAGCTGAAAACATTTAAATTTAAAGCAAGAATGAGCAATTGATTGCCCAGCAAGTAATAAAAACAATAGATATTAGCTGAAAGAATTAAATGTTTTCTTTGAATGACACTTCTACAACGAAACAACAGTTATGAAGTAAGCTGAACCAATAATAACAACATATCAATTCTATATCAAATTTTTGAAACTACGTACTGACTATAACTGGAAATTAGTCGACAGACTATGAACATTGTTTTCTATTTTCAAAAAGGTATACAGAAATTCATCTGCAGACCGTCATAACTTACAGGCACATGGGTGATCAGCCCGTTATGCCCTGTATTGATCAATACTACATACAAGAACGATATTATCGTTCATCTTATCCACCTTTGGTGCACAAAAGTTTTCCCATGTTCGGGATGTTCATACTTAGTCGGGAATCTGAACCAAAACAATCTGGTTAGATACAATAAAGTTATATCTTGCTCAACAATATTTTTAAGTTTGTGCTAGCCAAATCAAATAGCTTAGACGACTTTTAAGTCGACGTATACATACTGGAAATCAATAAGTATGTATCAACATGTGATTAAATATAATGATTATCAAAGTGGAGACACTTGTATAACCATATTTAGAAACTAACAAACAGAATAAATATCTGGATTATGCACTATTACTGTGTTGATAAACAATGATCGGATAATTTAAGAACTTGTATGAATATGAATAATTGGATACATAATCAATAACAATAGAGTTAATAATCTGGCACAATACTATGATTCTAAACTTTCTTACTCATGTCCATTGCATAAAGTAAATGCAAAGGCAGGATACTTGCATGAGCTGCTGCTTACAATAACGTAACTTAGTTTTATCTTTTATACTAAAACCTATCATTAATAAGATCATTCGTCCGATTAGAGTAATATATCATATCACATAGTACTACTAATTACAGTCAGTACATAACCTTATCACATTGTCACATATGTGTTAACAGTCATTGCATCACAAACAAATACGTATCTAATCAAATTATCCAAGTCAAATTAATTTCTGAAACATTTCGGTGTACCGACGGCTTTATCGGGTTATTATCGAGTCTTATATTCTATCGTGTAGTTCAATATTCGTTTAGATATTTTAAATATCAGTCATATTATTTTTCATAGCTTTATAATAATTTTTAAATAATTATTATAATTTTTCATGATTTTTCAAACACTGGAATCATTATTAAATGATTTAAATATTAAATAATCCTATTATTATTAATATTAAATTATTAATGAAACCATTGCCAAAATATTAAAGTTATTTATAATATCTCAAAGTATTTTTAAAACATTAATATTACTCTTAAATAATTTTAAAACATTTAAAATCATTTTGAAATAATTACCATTAATATTAGAATATTAATTTATTATTTATCAAAATATTAAAAGTCATTTATTATAACTTCAAATATTTTTAATTCATTTATTCCCTTTTTAAATGATTTTAAATTAATAAAACCATTTTTAAACAATTTATTTAATATTCATTAAATAAATCAAATATCATTTAATATTAAATTATTAATGAAATTTTAACTTTAAATATCAAAAGTTATATTTTATAACTTCAAATATTTTAAAACTATTTATTTTCATTTAAAATGATTTTATAATAAAAAAATCAATTTTAATTAATTTATTGAATATAATTATTCAATAAATCTAATATCATTAATATTAAATAATTAATGAAATTTTTCTTAAAATATTTAAAGTTATAGTTTATAACCTAAAATATTATTAAATACTTTTTATCATTTAAAATGATTTTAATATAATAAAATTATTTTTGATTAATTTATTTAATGCATTTATTAAATAATTTAAATATCAATAATATTCAAATAAATATTAATATTTATGAAAAATATGTTAAATTATTAAAAGATATTTTTTATAACTTAAAATAATTTTTAAAACTATTTTGGAATTTTTAATAATTAATTTCTATTTATAAATGATTTTTTGAAAATAAATTAAATAAAATTACAAAGTCATCGTTATAGCCTTTTAATTACGTAAAGTGTAGTCTAATGTGTTCTTGAGAAACCTGCACCTTCAAAGTCGGTTTTTGAGTGACCATGTATTTGACTGTGTTTAATTCAGTGTGTACTGTGCTTCTGGGCTAACTAATGGTCAGATCTTGTAGTGTTAATGTAACACTACGTGAAACAACAACTAACAAGGTCATACAACATCCCACATTAAAGTTATAAGCCAGCAAAATAACTGTCAAACGTGTTCATCGCGTTTCTAGGTGATAAGTAGGTTTTATACCTATTTATCCGGTATCTGTTACTTGAATTAGTTGCTTAAACTCATGTTTCTTAGTTACTTTTCATGCATTTTGTGTTTATTTTGTAGATCTTATGCTTGGGAACGATGTGAGCGACTATTGGTATGAAAACGCAAGGAAAAGCAATCCGAATATCATTTGGGCTATCATGTTCATTTCATGTTCTTTGCTTCGAACTTGGACTATGTTGTAGAGTTTCTTCTAAGCTTTCTGGAACATCTAGAATCATTCCAATCGGAGTTCGGATGCAAGAGTTATGACATTTGTACCAACGAACGTTGAACGTCACAATTTTGGATGGCCATTTATATAGCTGTCACTTACAATCTAATTTCCGCCTTCATCCGTGCATTATTTCTCAATACTCAAAGAATGAAAGTTGTAGAGCTCATCGATAGCTTCGATTTGATAGGTGGCAGATCCCGTAAATCTTCTTGGATCAAACGTTATGGCCATTTTACCAGAAAGCACACCGCAAAGAAAATCAACCGCTAAAAGTGCGCGACTTTCATAGTTCATTTCTGCGTGGCGCATGAAGTCACCGGAGCAAAAGATGCTATTTAACACTTGAGCGTGGCAGCAACTTCAAAGCCAATTCTTCTACCGCTGTAGCGCCGCTACTCACTCGGTGTTGACTAGAGATGACTTTTTCCTTTAGATAAGTGCGAGGGGAACATAATTGAGAGGGGGGGGGTTCAATTAGGGCTTATATATGAGACATATTATGGTCATGAAGAGAGACACCACCCCTTGGGGGAACAATTAGCTATTGTTGCTTTCTTTCGTTAATTTAAAGAAGTAGATTAGAGTAGATTAGAGTAGTGATTTCTAGAGTTGATGAGAGTGAAGACTTGAAGCAATTGGAAAGCATTAGAGATTCAACCTTGGATCAAGAGAACAGATTTGCACTACAATTCTCTACCCTTACTCTCTCTTTGATTCTTAATTGTATCTTATGATGTTTATTCAATATGTGGGTGATAACGTTAATTCAGATATGATTTAAACTCTATTCTGAGATTCCAATGGATTCTATGGATTAGTTATTTCTGATATGTTTCATTGTTAGCCTTCTTGATTTCTATGGGTTTGTCTATTAATATTCATGCTTACTTGCTTAGTTGATTGGCCATCAATTACTGTGATAACCCATATGGACTTGAGAAATGAAGTATGGGTTTAGATCTGATCTTAATAGTTTATGATTGTATATTCTACATTGTGTTGGGATGTACGGTTTGTGCTTAGGATAGACATATACCGAAGCACCATTCGTAGTCAATTGAGAACTTGGAATTAAACCCTAATTATTTGTAAATCACATAGGCATATAGTGATTTAGATAATGTGGGTGTTCATGTGTATTCTATAAACTGTGGATTATATGTGATATGGGTATGGTACATTGAAAGATGGCTTTACTTTACTTTAGTGTTCTCGACTAACAAACTGGTACAATTAGTTTGGCTTAACATGAAGTGTATGGATTTGAATGAGTCAATAGATGAAATTGTAATATCAGGTCTTCATTATCTAGTCTCACTCTAGAAATAGTTAGGTTTATTTAATTTCATAGTTTAAATATAAAATATAATATCATTCGTTTAAATAAGACTGAAATGGTTATGGGCTAGTTTTTGGTAAACTTTATTAGATAATTCACCATAGGAACGATACTTTACTTGCTCTTTATTACTTGTTGACCGTGTATACTTGCACGCATATATTGATCGGTAAAACGACCAACAAGTTTTTGGCGCCGTTGCCGGGGAATTAGCTTAATAAATTTTTTCCAACATTAATTTCAATCAAATTAGTCTTAATTTAAACATTTTTTTGTTGTTTTAATTATCTTCTTATATTTCTCTCTTTTCAGGTACCATGGGTGACTTTGTTTATCAATGGCCTTATGCAAATATGATTCAACCAAGGGACACGAGCACTGAGGGACTCAATGTATTTTCTACATTAACAGCACAAATTGCAACACTTTCGGAGAGGTTGGATATTCTTGCAGCCCAACGCACTCGAGAAATAGTAGTTAAATGTGAATACTGTGTTGGCGAGGATCCGAGTTATCAGTGCAACATCAAGGTTGGACAAGTGCAGTTTGGGGGTGATTACTTCAACAACGATGTCTATCCTGATTATCAACAAGGTTGGGGGTATCACCCAGATTATGAATGGAGTTATAACTATCCCAACCAATACTGCATCCCAAGTCCAACACATCCATCAGATTTCTCATATCCACCTTCAACGCAACAAGAGGAAAATTCAAGGTTGAAGGAATTCATGTCAAAAAGCATAGCAGACCATGAAGAGATGATGATGAGTCAGGAGTTATCAAGCCAAAATCTTAACAAACAGATGGAAAAACTCATTAACTCCTCAATGAATGGTCCTCAATACATGGATTTTGAAACTAAACAAGATAATTCAAGAGTGGAGGATTTGTGGTTGAAGTTTGTAGCATCAACTGAGGAGAAGATGATTGAGCAAGAGAGGTCAATTCAAAATCTTCAGAATCAGATGAATCAAATGTTCGAAGCCTTGAACAATCGCCCTCCAAACAATTGGTGATATGACATGGACGCTGAAACTGATGGAGAGCCAGAGGTGTTCATGCCACTGAATGAACTGAAAGGATTGGACATTGAGGAGACAACTGGGGGTATGGAAAAAGAAGATCATGAGCTGACTTGTATAATACCCCAAGTGCCTTCTCAGTTAAAGTTGAAAAATTCAGTGAACACCCATGTCCCCTTGGTAGTCACATCCAAAGCAAGAATTTCTGGTATTATGAGGCCTCTTACAAACCATGGTGGGCTAAGGAAGAGATAATAGAAGAAGAAAATCATGTTGTATCTGTCATGCCTCAATTCAAAAATCTATTCACAGACACAACGGAAGGAGCACCTGGCTATGCAATAGAACTGGGGGCATCATGTACAGGAAATATGCTAAGTTGCTTCAATTCACAGACTCTCATGATGGGGAACCTACCTACACACATTGCAGTTCTAATGGATTGAGGATTCCTAGATTATCGTAGAGGAATTGGATAGTGGTGTAAAGAAAAGAGTCCAGCTAACAGACTATAAACCGAGCGCTAGATGGGAGGCACCCCATCCAATCTTTCTCCCTTCTTTTTTAATTCTTATTTACATTTCCATATTTAGTAGATGTTAGATAGTGGTAAATCTTAATAATAGTTCTATTATTTCTCCTCTTAGGTTCAATCCAATTGCTATAAGCATTCAGGATCAAACAGGAGTCAAACCAAACTCGAAAATCGCCAGAGTATGTGGTCAGCATACACGCCTAACCACAAGCCAAACACCACATGATCAAAGCCATAGCTCACCACGAAAAAAATTGCTAAATTTTTAGAATTTTCGACCAACATCTTGGATAGTTAGAAGCCCACACTCAGTTTCTAACTATAGAATATCTCAAACTTAGCCATCGCCTGATATACCATCGGATCATGAGGAGGCGAACGAAGATGACATTGCCACTTAGTGAAGTATTCTTTCACTTTTAATTACAATGAGGGCATTGTTCGTTTTAAGTTTGGGGGTATTGGGTTTAATTAGTAATTTAAAGCATGTAGTGTAATTGCATCATATATAGTAATTTCATTTTACATATAGTTAATTGCATGTTAGTGGTTATTAGTTTAATTTTGACGTAAACTTTTTCTTTTTGTTTGATTAATATTTGTTTAGTGCATAACATTGCATAATCCCAGGCTTTTAGTTAGTTGAATTCTAATTTGGCCAATGATGAAATAGAAATTTGATAGATTTTTGAATTTCGTTGATATCTTGAGCGTAGTTATAATTTTATACATGATATAATTCATGCTTGTTGTTTAGATGTTACCAGGTATCATGGCAATGTTCCTATTTACTTGTTGGTTAAGATTAGCATGCTTGACTGTTGAGAGGAAAATGTTGTTTTAATGATAGAATTGTGTAGGAAGTGAGTAATGACTATGAAGACACTGAAACTCAAGTTTTGGGAACGCATGGGTATGCTTTCTTTAAAAAAATGAGAAAAAGAAAAAGATAAGAGTAGAAAAAAAAAGAGAGAAAAAAAATGAATAATTACCATGGCTAGTCTTGTTTCGGGGCCTTTGTTACTTGAGTAAGTACGCCCGAGGGGATTGTCTCTACACCTAGCGCCCTAAGGTCTTAATGGTCTGGGAGTCGTTGGTTGAAAGCTCGCTAAGGGGTAGCACTGTTAGCCTAATGGAATGAGACATTGCACAGTCATGAGAAATATATATAAAAAAAAATCAATAAACACCGCGGGAAAGTACGAAAATCGCCCTCGGGAGTAAAAATAAAGCAAAGTAAACTCATTGTTGAACCTTAGTTTGTATTGAGGTGTTGGAGTAGTTGATGTCTCATTAGTATATGCAGTTCTTGATTTAAACTTCAATTTTCTGTCTTAAGCAATTTAGCATGTGGTATCTTCACCTTTGTCAAGCTTATCTGTGAACACATCACACACACACAGCATCTTTATAGCAGGTTAGGATTATATGATTGTATGTCATTATACCTTTAGCTTAGTTTGATGCTTTGTTCTTGGATCTTGATATTTCTCTGAGGCATATCTTATTGGAATTCTTAACATGGCTGGAAATCTGGGGATTCATTGTCATAGTAGCGTAGCTTGCATAGCATGTAGATTGCATAATATTGTGTTGCTTGGGGACAAGCAACGGTTTAAGTTTGGGGGTATTTGATAAGTAGGTTTTATACCTATTTATCTGATATCTGTTACTTGAATTAGTTGCTTAAACTCATGTTTCTTAGTTACTTTTCATGCATTTTGTGTTTATTTTGTAGATCTTATGCTTGGGAATGATATGAGCGACTATTGGTAAGAAAATGCAAGGAAAAGCAATCCGGATATCATTTGGGCTATCATGTTCATTTCATTTTCTTGGCTTGGAACTTGGACTATGTTGTAGAGCTTCTTCTAAGCTTTCCGGAACATCTAGAATCATTCCAATCGGAGTTCGGATGCAAGAGTTATGACCTTTGTACCAACGAACGTTGAACGTCACAGTTTTGGATGGCCATTTACATAGCTGTCACTTACAATCTAATTTCAGCCTTCATGCATGCATTATTTCTCAATACTCAAAGAATTAAAGTTGTACAGCTCGTCGATAGCTTCGATTTGATAGGTGGCAGGCCCCGTAACTCTTCCCGGATCAAACGTTATGGCCATTTTACCAGAGCACACTACAGCAGAAAATCAACCGCGCGGGCGCGCGACTTTTGTAGTTCATTTCCTGCGCGGCCGCGTGAGTCACTGGAGCAAAAAGACGCGATTTAACACTTGAGAGCGGGCGCGCCCAACTTCAGGCCAATTCCTGTGCTGTCGCGCCACTTCGGGTGTTGACTAGAGATGACTTTTTCACTAGATAGTGCGAGGGGAACGTAATTGAGAGGGGGGGTTTCTATTAGGGCTTATATATGAGACATATTATGGTCATGAAGAGAGACACCACCCCTTGGGGAAAAATTAGCTATTGTTGCTTTCTTTCGTTAATTTGAAGAAGTAGATTAGAGTAGATTAGAGTAGTGATTTCTATAGTTGATGAGAGTGAAGACTTGAAGCAATTTGAAAGCATTAGAGATTCAACCTTGGATCAAGAAAACAGATTTGCACTACAATTCTCTACCGTTACTCTCTCTTTGATTCTTAATTGTATCTTATGATGTTTATTCAATATGCGGGTGATAGCGTTAATTCAGATATGATTTAAACTCTATTCTGAGATTCCAATGGAATCTATGGATTAGTTATTTCTGATATGTTTCATTGTTAGCCTTCTTGATTTCTATGGATTAGTTACTTGCTTAGTTTAGATCTGATCTTAATAGATATGATTGTATATTCTACATTGTGTTGAGATGTACGATTTGTGCTTAGGATAGACATATACCGAAGCACCATTCGTAGTCAATTGAGAACTTAGAATTAAACCCTAATTATTTGTAAATCACATAGGCATATAGTGATTTAGATAATGTGGGTGTTCATGTGTATTCTATAAACTGTGGATTATATGTGATATGGGTATGGTACATTGAAAGATGGCTTTACTTTACTTTAGTGTTCTCGACTAACAAACCGGTACAATTAGTTTGGCTTAACTTGAAGTGTATGGATTTGAATGAGTCAATAGATGAAATTGTAATCTCAGGTCTTCATTATCTAGTCTCACTCTAGAAATAGTTAGGTTTATTTAATTTCATAGTTTAAATATAAAATATAATATCATTCGTTTAAATACGACTGAAATGGTTATGGGCTAGTGCTTGGTAAACTTTATTAAATAATTCTCCGTGGGAACGATACTTTACTTACTCTTTATTACTTGTTGACTGTGTATACTTGCACGCATATCTTGACCGGTAAAACGACCAACACTGTGCTGCGTAGATAATCTGGTCATAGCCGGTCAACGACCTCGGTGGCCTTAAATATATCAATCGATTCATATATTAGGTAGTTTAGACGTCGGGCTTTGTAGAGTAACTAGCATGGTACATGAATCAAGCATTTATAAGGTATAAACAACATCAAGCTGTAAGATCTAAGGCATTAAAAAGGCGGTCAGAGCTGTTCTTCATTTCTAGGTTACCCAGAAATGAAGAACTGTTTTGAGTGACCACTTTTAGGCTTCCACTACTTGTTGTTTGTGTAATGTTTTTGTGATCTATCGATTCCAGGTTGTAGACAACATGTAAGACTACAGATTCATTACATAAAAATAATATAACAACAACACAACAAGAAGATCTAGTTCGGTCAAAGTCTGTCAGAGACAACGTTTATCTATTTTTTGGGTTACCCAAACACAGAAACGTGATCGTTTTACCTACTTTGATCAGACACTATTTTCACTCAGTTTAATGATTAGGAGATTTTAAGGCATAATAATGTAGTACATATACCAAACTACAACTTAGATTCGCGAACCATAACAAAACATCAAAACACTGTCAGATCCGAGCCCATGAAGTTCATGTTAGAGTCTTCTGGGAACGATCTGGGTTACCCAGAAAAATAAAAGTCATGGTCGGTCAACTATGTTTAACCAGCCATAACTATTAATCTGGACATGATCTGGGCTTGATTCAAGTTCCAGATCAAAGATCTCATAGCATAAAACAACTACAAACTTTCAAAACACAAAAATAATTACAAATCACTGAGATCTGTGGTTTGACATTCCTTGTCAGACAACAAAAATAAAATTTTCTAGATTTTTAAAAACTTCAAATCTGAGCCTTTAGATTTTATGGATCTAACATCTAGCAACCCATATCATCAATATACATGCAACTTGGTTTAACACAAAATCATAACATTTAATATGGCCTTCAAGATCAGATTTCGTTTAGGGTTTATACCTCTTTCGAATAAATTCGTGAATTTAGGGTCCTGATCTGTTCATGGAAGTAGTGAGCCTTGTTCTTGGGACTAATCTAGTAATAGAATTCGTGGGTTTTAGAGAGAGAGTCTCTTGGATGAGTATAAGTGCACAGATGAAGTAAATAATGAACTTTCTCTCTCTTGATCCATATATAAAACTCATATGCAATGAATTTGGATGGCCTAAGGCTGAAAGCTGGTGATTTGTAGTTCATAGCTAGACTAGGGTGGTGACTTGCCAAGATTTGGCAAGATTTGCTAGCAATAATTCCAAGAATGGGACAAAAAGGGTACTTTGGTCAATTGTCTTTTAATTTTAATGGTATTTTTGTCAATGGTACTTGAATCTAGGGTTAAATCACTAGATTTTAAACCTTAAAGTTTTCCAAATAATTTCTAGGGTTTGAAAAATTAAAATTAAAGTGTAATAAAATTTTAATTAGAACTTACTAATTAAAATTAGTGTTTTTAATAGAAATTAGGGTTTTAAATAATTAGGGTTCCTTAATATTATTAGGGTTCCCAAATTAACAATTTAATTTACTAAAATAATAATTAGAGTTTATAATTTTAGCAATTAGAGTTCCTAATTAGCAAATTAGGGTTTCTAATTTTAACTAGGGTTTTCAATATTAATTAGGGTTTTCCTAATTAATAGAAATTCTATAATATGCAACATAATTCATATAACACAATTACTGCACATTCTTGAATCTCCCATTTGAGTTTCAAAATAGGGTTTAATAAATTGATAAAAGGGTTTTGACAATATACACTATAATTGACCAACTATTATCAATACACACATACAGTATATATTTACAACACTAAAAATTAATATCATATTTAACATAATATTATTATTCTCATTCATTGTGCAAAATCCAAAATTAGGGTTTGGATTTCATATCCGATTTATCTTTCATATATAACATTATTAATTAAGTTAAAATAATTAACTTAATTATCGAACTAAAATTAATATAATAAAATAGTAATTATAATAATTTCAATAATCATTTTATATATTATTTAAATAATATAAAAATCATATTTTATATAAAATAAATAATAAAGACGTTTCTAATATAAACTTAATTATTATAAGAATATACTTTATAATGATCAATAATTCTAAAATAAAATTATTTGAAATTATTCATGTAATAAATAAATTTTATTTATCACATAAATACATACACATTACTCGGCACATATTCCCACCTTTATAAAAAAAATATTATATGAAAAATTTGTTATTTATTTATATAGAAAATATCGGGTTATTACAATAGTATTAATAAAAATTTATTTTATTAATAACTAATTCTTTAAACTTAAATTCTGAACAATCCGGATTCTCCTGGTTGTAACACTCCCCCCTTATAAAAAATTTGTTATAGGAATTTCTTAAAACCACACCCTTACCCCGGTCATCACATCCACCCCTTCTTCACTGAATCTCGTCCTCTAAATTTTAACCTATTATACTTCTCAACTTCTCTTCAAAGAAGTTCTTATCTTTCCAACATTCCCTTACCTTCATAACTTATTAAGAATTATGAAGTAGAATGAACAACGAGGAACATAAGAATTCCTTTAAAACATTTCATACTTTTTGCTGAGGGGCCAAATTGACTATGAACTCTTACTAAGTTTATCAGCATTTCACCATAAACCTTTCTATCTCAGTCAGTTTACAATCACTAAGAAGGTAAACTACCTCTTTCATACTTAGGCGATCAACTTATTGTATAACCCCATTTCGGGGTGTGTTCACCTCAGACTCAATCATTGGATTTCGCACCGAAACAATTTGGTCAGGCACAACTCTTCAAAGAAAGCTCAATTTTCTTTTAAACATGATATATCATTTGTCTAGCCAAATCAAGTAGCTTAGAACATACCAATGAATTGGATATCAACTTGAAACATTTGTCTTAGTCAAATCAATTGACGTAGACTACTCCTTTAAATTCTTTTTGCAATACATCAAAATGTTTTATGACGTCATGATACCGTACCTTTCACAGTACGTTGAGGACTTCGTCAGTATGTGACTTCGTCATTATACATCATAACATAGCAGGTTGTTGATCCTGAGATCACATCCAACACTAGGTTGAATTGCATTAATAACTCCATCCTTTTACCATCCTTGCATCGAATGCACAAATGATATAAAATTCATTTTGATATTTCAAATCAATTTCTGTCTAACTGAAACAATTAACATAGACATACCAAGGACAGTTCTTTTAAAATCTATTGGTTCCAAAAGTTGAACCAATTCTTTCATTTTCAAAACGCGCACACATAAGCATAATTTCAATAAATTTTAAAATCTAGCATAACTAGATGACTTGGAATATCCTATTCTCCATCTTCCTTCATTGTCTTACTTGCGACAATACTTAATCTTCTCTAGCACCTTCAATGCTATGTCTACTAAAAATACTTACTTTCAGTCTAAACATTCCTATACCTTAGTATAGTCCATCAACTTACCACACTTTATGTGTTTAGGAACTTTCCACAACCATATGTGTTTAAGAACTTATCTTCGCAATATGTAATCCAAGAACAAATCAAGGACTATCCATATGCTTAGGGCTCAGAAACATAGCATATAACTATGAGTCACAAACTTTTCATAAGTATGAGTTTCAAGAACTCGCACCTAACTTATCATTCTCTACCTATCACAAATATACATGAGAAAAGATTCACCTTCTCCTCATATACATATTGATAGCGTGACCAATTCTAATGATTATCACAGTAATAAATTGAGCAGTTGTTACACCAAAGCACAAACCCCTACCCACACAAAGGTTTATACAACTCAGCTATCACATGAGTCCTCAATTAAAATTTTACAACTTCTAAATTTCTCTTTACTTAATACGAATTTTCTTTAATTCGTATACTATCCTTCACAACTCAATCTGAGTTCTTCTGCCCGTACAACTTTGTAGTACCCTTCATTCATAGCATTAGCTATAAATCATTCATTGTTTAACTGCTCATCTGTTACTACGATTTACTATGATCACGTGGTGATCTTCTTACCCTTCTCTCTACGATTATAGTCTTAGGTACTCCTACCTAAGGTTTATAACCTATCAGCTTTGATACCAACTTGTAACGCCCCAAAATCCGGTCTATCTTCACACCTGGATTCCGTACGTCATGAGTACATCATTCATCCAACATACAACATTATATACTGAAATATAATAACATACATTCTCAAATCCCAGGTTCTAAAAACCTTATTACCTCTTTCATTACAAATAATGATAAATACATTATTCATTTTATCTTACAAGAGTGGCTTTTATCCGCCACCAAGGATACATAATAGTTCATTAAACTAGTCTATAGTTCAATTTCATCTTTCTACATTACAATTCTTCACTTGATCTTCTCGCTTTATTCATATTCTGAATTACACTTCATCTGGATACCATCAGCTTGATCTTTACGGGATCCTTAAGTTCTTTAACTCGTATGCTGAAAATGTTTTTCATTTAAAGCAAGTGTGAGCATTCAATTGTTCAGCAAGTCATAACAGTTGAACAAATAACTTCAAGAATTCAAACATTCCTTTAGAACTTCGATAACCGAATAAAGGTTATGAAGCAGCTTGAATAATAGGAATAATCTTGATTCCTATCATTTTAAAATAATATTCACTGTCACTTTGAAATACTTTCATCCTTCTACCTTTTTTATACACGTTTTGTCTGGCTAGAATCATTAGCACAGACTTAACAATAACGGATCATGTATAAATAGTACATTCTCTTATTGAACAGTTTAATCACATACATTCTACCACCTTGTACAAATATAACACATTCGCACATCGACAGAACTTCTCAAGTTCAACATCTGAGAAGTTCAAGAACTAGCATTCATTTAAAATATGAATGAAGTTAGGAAACTTGCCTTATGCACAGCTACAGCTTACGCTGAACTGCTCATTCCAATTCCTATATAACATATAAAGAAAAACATAAGCACCAATTAGTCATATATATGAGTTACGCATTGGTTTACTTAACTTTACTTCTTATGGTTCGCGTTCTTGCAACCTAAGTTTACGTGACCAACTTTCATTACCGGTTTACGACTTCAGGACATACAAAGATGTCATACTCAAAACATTCATCATCTTTGATGAGCTACAATCTTATCTTCTTCTTATAACTTCTATAGGACTCAGCACACATCGCTTCTTTGATAGTAGTCCATATGGTACTCTGAGTGGTTTCTCACAAACAACCAACAAACAAGTTCTCATCTCATCTACACTGCCATCACAGTGAGTTAGATCAGTTGCCAGTTTTGTATATACCTTCGCTCTCTGAAGGAATTGTTTAGCCCAACTCCCATATGTCAACCATCAAAGGTTACGATTGTACCACAACCTAACTTATCTTAACTTGTCCGAACTATTAAACTATACTATTCGTTAAGTCAACTTCTTATTCCTTATGGCTTTCTGACAACTAAATGTCATACCTCATGATTCATTCTTATCCGACTCACGTTCGACTTTCATTAATCTTATCACCATTTATTACAGCTTTCTTGATAATTCATATCTTATTTACTACTTTTGTTATCCATTACATGAACCCCACGTTCATTACTCATTCTTAATGTCGAAGTTATACCGTTTACTGTATGCTACGACCAATCGTTCATCGCAACAACGTTGCGTTCACAGCGTCTATACGCTTTACACTTATCTCTTATTACAACAACATAACATCTAAATCTTATTCATTACCTTCATCACTCAACGTCTAAGGAATCACAATAGTAGCAATCCCTCACGTCCGTTCATTGCGACTACGGTCCCCGGATATCGGTTACGTAATCTACCGCTTAAATCCTCTGTCTTTTAATCTCGTTTAATCTTTCCGTTCAACCTTTACTAAAGGTTTAAATCACTTGATTAAGTGTTAAATTAGTTGAACATTATATTCTTTATCTTCCCTTACATTTCCCCAAGAACGAAAGCGGTTAAAAGCTCTTCTCCGCTTTTTTCTTCACCGGCATTGCAATGGGCCACTCTCCCTTCTATCTCTCGTGTCACGGCGCGAGCCTACGTCATCCTCTATCTTGGTCTGGCGCTGCGGTGCTGAGTGCTTCAATAAATCTTGCACTGCAGTGCCAATTAATAGTGCATGGCATCCTGGGCTGGCGCTGCAGCACCGCCTCCCAAGGTTCAGCGGCGCCGAGCAAGAAATCTAGAAAAATTTCTAAGTCTTTTACAAGCTTGAATCGCTTACTTCAAAATTTCGTAACTTATTCGTTATAACTCGGAACGAGGTCGTTCCAAAGCCATTCTCTTCCTTATCTTACGTACTTCAATACCCCTCAAATAGAACTTTGTTCTGAATCTGTTAATGTGCCATTCAATTGGCTTGATCTTCACCATTCATTCATTTTTACATTTTTAATGTTCTTCGTTCGTTCGTCCGTAATTCGGTCATCCGAACTCGAAACTCGTTCGTTCTTGAGTCCACGACTCACGTTTTCTACATTCTCTTACTTTCTTATGAAACCCTACATATTCGGGTTCATTTACTAACTTTCTAATTCTCGTTCGTCTTTTACAAAATTTTTACCATAACTTCGTTATAACTCAGTTTTAATCCATTCTTCATGAACGTTTCTACCGTTCCTAACCAAGCAATAAACATCTAACTTATACGCGATAGTTTTAAACTTGTCCATCAACAACAATTATCCTACGATGGTTTTAAATTTGTCCATCAACAACGTTCTTCGCGTGTTCTTCGTGTTCTTCGTTCGTTCTTCATTTGAATCGATATTTTGGATTACGATTTCACTTTTTCTTGGATTTTGATGTTATAGAATACCATGCCTTACTTATTTCACCTACTCATTCATTTAATCCACTCGGATCGTTCAAATTCATTAAGAATATTATACTTCCTTAAGAAATTTATTTACTAAACTTCAAATTCTTATTTCTTCTTCTCTCAATGATTTCAACCATATGAAATCATTCCTAACGTCATTTACCTCATATTCTTATTAAGCTAGGTTTTTTAACATAGAACTTGAAGAAAATTATACGAGATAAGGTTTCAGATTACCTTTCTCCTTTAATCTCTTTCCGTCGGACAAAGGTTACTCACGAGCAAGCTTTTTCTCTTCCTCTTCCTTTTCCTTCTCCCATCCGAACTCTCTCTCTCTCTCTCTCTCTCTCTCTTTCTCTCAAAGTGTCGGATTTTCAAAAACCCAAAACAATGAAAATTAGCTTTATATTAATAGAATTTCCAAGGCTAGGGGCATTTTGGTCATTTGACCAAACCGCCTCACTATTCACACCTCTTTACTATTCCCACCTCCTTACTATTCACGTAGCTTCCCTTTGAAGCTTCGTGGTTCCATTTTTCAGGTTTCGTCCGACAGTTTTAAAAATTGCGATTCTCAGAATCCAAATTTTTTTGGATATTTCGTCTTTCCTTTACCGATTAAGTTTTACGTATTCTTCGAATTTTTGAAAAACTAAAAAACATTTTTTAGCGTTAAGCGTTTTCCTTCACATTTTCCCCTAACGTAGTTAAATGAGTGAAAAGTACATAACAATACTTTTCGTCATTTTTATTTTGTCCGATTTCTGCATATTTTTCGAGAAAAACTTTTATTGGCTTACTTAAATTTTCACGATATATTATCATCAAATCTTTTTACGGAATGTCATTTCAACATACCGAACTCTCAGAAAGGCTTAGGTTTTTCAAACCCTAACCCTTAGGGTTTCGTCTGGTGAATAACGAATATTTTGTCTTTTTCCCCGGAAAATTTTTTTTTTCGCCTTGAAAACTCTTATTCGTTCAGTCTAGCTCGTAGCTAGAATCCTCCCGATCTATAATCATCCTAGGTTATAGAATGATTAATAAACACATAGCACAAAATAGTATTAATAAAAATTTATTTTATTACTAACTAATTCTTTAAACTTAGATTCTGAACAATCCAGATTCGCCGGGTTGTTACAGATTCGGCTAAACTATATGCATGTTTATAAAACTGTCCAAACCAATTGATTGGTGCAGAAATCTTAAGAACTGAGTTGAACAACCCTTATGGTAAGGGGAATGTATGTTGTTAGAAACCCCAACACATGAGTAGATTATTATTATGGTGTTATACATAACTTAGAGTATTGTAGACTGATCATCTATAGTACTTGATTCTTTGGGTTATTAGTTTAATATTGGTAATTCTAGTAGATGTTCAATAGTCCTTCATGACTTCTCAGTATAAATTATTTATCCAGTTGGATATATTGATAGTCCTTGAATTCATATATATCGGTTGATTTATATTGAATTATCGTTCTTATTTCTAAGGATTTGATTCAAGAATTGTTGATATTCATTATTCGAGATATTATTCTAAAACTTAGAACTATCTTAGAGATGATACTTCGATATTTTAAACTAGTGTTATAAAACTCTTTACCCTTGTTGTATATTACTTGTTGGGCAATTTGTGCTCATCCTTGCTTATTTAAAACCTTTCAGTTAAGGCGGAACAGGGAAGTGTCTCTGGGAAAGATAAGGGCAAGGCTACCGATTAGCTTGTTCCTTTATGTTTAAGACTATTATGTTGTATTAAGACTGTTTTCAGACTATGCTTAAACTTAAGTAGGATTATGTAATAAGTCTTTATTCGATATTATTATGTAATCTATTAAGTATTGTAGGTTGCGAGACTTGGGGGAATAATTATAATAAATCATTGTATTTTATTCTACATTAGATTTTCCGTTGTGAATGGTGTGATTTTAGTTATTATGGTATTACTTTGAGCATGTGACGAACCGAATTCGAGTGACCAAGTGGCGGTCCGAATTTAGGGGCGTAACATTATATATTTTACCATATAATGATGTATGTTTGGAAGATGATGTACTCGTGACGCACGGAATCCAGGTGTGAAGATAGATCAGATTTCGTGGCGTGACATTTACACCCTTACCTTTCCATAATTCATAGGGTGAAGCATTAGACTTCTTTTGAGGTATTCGGTTGAAAATATAATTTGCTAAAAGAATTGTCTCTCCCCCCCCCGCCCCCAAAAAAAAAATTCTGGGGTAGTCCAGAACTTAATAATAATGCATTCATCATTTCTTTCAAAGTTCTATAATTTCTTTCTACAACACCATTTTGTTTATACCATGTTGTGAACAAATTTCCACAAAATGAAATACATATTCCCCACCTCTATCATTTCTAACTATCTTGGTCTTTTTATCAAGTTGGTTCTCAACCTCATTTTTGTAATGTATAAACATTTTCAAAGCCTCATCTTTACTTCTCAATAAGTAAATATAATAATATCGTGTACAATCATCTATAAAAGTAAGAAAGTATTTCTTACTTCCTCTTGTTTCTATATATTTAAAATCACAAATATCAATATATGTATCAATTTAAGAGGTTCTATACTTCTTTCAATTGGTTTAAAAGAAGATTTTTGAATTTTTGCCTCAACGCAAAATTCGCATTTATGATTAGAGTTACTCTTACATTTTGGCAAACATTCTATATTAATTAATCTACGTATAGAATTATAATTAACATGGCCTAATCTATCATGCCATAAATTAGATGACTCAATCAAATAAGTAAAAGATGTAATTTTATTAATATTAGAATGTACAATTGTCATTACATTCATTTTGAAGTGCCCATTGCTCATATATCCCTTCCCCACATACATCTCATTTTTAGTTAGGAAAAACTTGTCCAATACAAAGACAAATTTAAATCCCTTTTGACTAAGAAGGGATCTTGACACTAAATTCTTCCTAATATCAAGCACATGGAGCACATTGTTAAGGGTGAGTTTCTTGCCATATGTCATCTTCAGAACCACCTTTCCTTGTCCAGCAATCTTGGATGAAGAAAAATTTCCCATGTACAATTGTTCCCCATTCTCAATTTCTTGATATGTGGAGAACATCTTCCTGTCAGAACACACATGGAGGGTTGCTCCAGTATCTACCCACCATTCCCTGGGATTCTAAACCATGTTTACTTCAGAAAAAATCGCTGAAAGGTTCATTTCAGAAACATCTTGAAGAAGATTGTGACAACTCAAGAATTTAAAAAAAATTAAAATTTTAATTAATTGATTTAAGGTTCAATATTAGAACCTAGACAGAAAATAAGTGTATGCGTTTAATATTTTTGAGAAAGAATTTTGAGGATTTCAAAATTTTGTGAAGGATTTTGGTGAATTATTCAGGATTATGGGTATAAGAGTATATGTTCTGTGTATACGGTATTATATGTGGACAGTATGTGGTTAAGGGTCAAGGGTTGACTAGATAAACGATATATGTGACAAACCCTGGGTATATATTAAGAACGTCAACGTTCGGTTAGAAAAACTAAGCGATTGATAAGAAACCCTAGAAACCAGTTCTGGAAACCCTAATTTCAGTTCCGTGAATTCAAAACCCTAATTCAGAAATTTAAAACCCTAATCTGGGAACTTAAAGGATAATTATAATGCTCAAGTGTTATTAATTATAATATTAATTAAGGTAAAGCTTAATTAATTAGTAAATCCTAATTTCAAATTTTTAAACCCTAATTGTTCCATTAGAAACCCTAATGTAAAATTGTGGATTTAATTGCTAATTAAGCAATTTTAATTAGGAAATACTAATCCTAATTAGGAAGATTTAAACTATGATTAGAAAATTTTAATATAATTAGAAAATTCTAATTATAATTTAGAAATATTAATTTTTGATTTTGAAAATCTAATTTGGAAATTCTAGAAATTATTTTTTAAAACCTAAAGGTTCAAACTCTAAACCCTAAGGGTTCAAACCCTAAACCCTAAGGGTTAGAGAAATTGACAAAAATGCCATTAAAATTAAATACGAAATAACATTAATACCCTTATTGCATTATTTAGGAGTTAGCTTGTAAACCTTGCCAAAAGAGTTGACCACCAACTCCAACCACTCCATGTGACTAATATCTCCAGCAGATAAACCCGAATATCTCAGCCACATTATTGCATCAAATTATATATAGATTTAGAGAGAGAAAAATACACTAATATGGATCATTTGTTCATAAACACCCAACCAAGTCTCTCTCTCTAGACCCACGAAATCCGTAAGTAATTCAGTCTGTAGCATGATCTCTATCAAGCCATGAACAAACATCAAGGATCAAAATCAAGATCAAGCTTCAAAGTGGTATAAACCCTAATTCGTTAGATCTTGTTAGATTGTGTAATTTGTTGGTTAAAGTTGTGTACTAGGGTGTCTTTTAGTGATCTGGGGTGATAGATCATGGATCTATAACATCTAGTTGCTCGAAATAGAAGTTTTAGAAAATCTGGAAAATTTTGTAAAGTTGTCTGACAACCGAAAGTTAGGCCTCTTATATCTATGTTTATTTATTGTTTTGGTGTTTTAAAAGTTTGATGTTATAGTTGGTAATGTTGTTTGTAATCTGAAAGAAGGATCAGAATCATTGCTTGTGTATATCAAAAGTTATTCACGGTCAAAGTCCATTGGCCGAACACGAAATCAGTTTTCTGGGAAACCCATAAAACTGAAGAACATGTTCTGGCAGTGACTTTGACCGGCTTTGATTTCGTTATTATAAAGTTGTTAGGATGTATGTTTGCATCTAGATTATAGTATGACATGAGGACTACAAGTCCAAAGTACTCTCGAACCTTGGGGAGAAACAGATCGGTTGTAGTAATCGGTCAAACGTCATTGACCGTTCAGTTTTATTTTCTAGGTAACCCAGAATTTCGTGGCAGAGATCTGACAAGTTCTTTAGGGGCTTAGATCTTGCAGATTTATGATTTGTAGACCTTATACGTGCTTACACCATGTACCCTGTTAGTGGATTTACCAGGCCTGACGTCTAAATCAGCTATAACATGAACCAATTCGAGAGATGTATGGCCCCCAAAAGTGTTGACCGGACATGACTTGATGTTTCTGGGCAGCCCAGAACATCAAGAACATGTCTGACATGATATTTGAGAGACTATATCTCTCGATTATGATGTTGGATTTCTATGAAACCTGTTAATGCTTGTAGGGTTACATCAACACTACAACTTTGATGCTTTAAACTGCCCAGAAATCAACAAGAACGTGGATATAATTGTGGTCAAACCAAGCCCCTCGTAACTGACTTTGAGTTTCTAGGTTCTTGCTCAAGAACACCAAGAACACCTATAGCGACGGTTCTGTCGTTATAGGGCCATTTTTTTAATTATTAATTTCCAAAAATTAATTATTTTAATAAATAAATCAAAATAAATAGTTTTTAATTATTAAAAATATAAAATAAATTCTGAAAATTTATTTTAAAGTCTGAAAATTAGTTTTTAACTATTTTGACTATATTTCATAAATATTTAATATTTTTGGAATATAAATGGTATTTAATTTATTTAATTATAATATTAAATAAATTATTTAAAAATGATTTTAATACATGAAAAATCATGAAAAATAATATTATGGTATAAGAAAATATTTTAAGTTATTTTTAGTAACTTTTAATATTTTTTGAGAAATTTATTAATTAATAAATATTAATGATAGTTAATTTATTTAATAAATATATTAAATAAATTGTGAAAAATAGAATTAATGATTTTAAAATCATGTAAAATGATTTAAGTGTTATAAAAATATTTTAAGTTATAAAATATAACTTTTGATATTTTGTCATGAAAATATTAATATTTTAATATTAAAAGCAATTATCGGATAATGGATTTAGTGTTTAAAAATCATATAAATATGATTTTAAGGTATTAAAAATACTTTGATATAATATAAATATATAATAATATTATGTTATGATTTTCATTAATATTTGATATTAAATAAATATTAGTGATAAAGAGAATAATGTGATATTTATATTAAATAGTTATTGAATAATTTTTTTAATTACTTTAAGAACATTTAAAGGAAATAATAAAGTATTAAAATACTTTGAAATATTATAAATATGTTATAATATTATGACATGTATTTCATTAGTATTTAATATTAAATAAATATTAATGATATTATAATATTGTGGTATTTAAACCATATAAATACGATTTTAATGATTGAAAAATCAAGATAAATGATAATAATTATCGAAAATTATTACGAACTTATGAAAAATATTTCGATTTGTTAATAAATTATCTTAGATAATGGTTAAGTTTTTATCTGAGTTTAATTGAACTTAAACTCAAAATTTTGTCCCATAGGCGAAATCGGGATGTTAGAATTTTTAGAACTCGACTCGCATCGTAAAAGTTGGACTTGAGGTTATGTCTTATGTGTGTTATAGACTGATAGGCTTATGTGATAACGTGTTTAGGTTATTTTAAATACTGTGATGATATTATTTTAATTTGTATATCGATATTATTTATATATTAGGTTCAGACAAAGCTTATTAATTGCATAGCGGTAATCGACGGTTCAGACAAGTTTTACTTAACTTTCTACTTAGAGTTGTTTCATTCAGATATGCTTATGGATAATCATTTTTGATTTCCATTATAGAATTGTACTATGTACATATTGCATGTATAAGTCAGGTATGAAAGGCTGATCACCTTCATTACCATTCGGTCCAGATATATTTGTTCATGTTAAATACTTGTTCAGTCATAAAAAATTTTCCTGCTAATTCGCAATTATATTGTTGAATTATAGCCAGCTTATTATTCAAATTCTTTCAATCATGATATATCGTTAAATTATTGAACTTAAACTTACTGGGCAAACTTATGCTCACCCTTGCTATATCATGATAAATATTGCAGATTAAGACGAATACGTCGGATACAAGGAAAGGTCAAAGACAGTTCCAGCTTTAGTATATGTGTGTAATTAGATTTGTAACAGTATTGTATCTTAATGTAATTATAAGTCAACTAAGTTATGAATTGTGTATTAAGTGAAGATTACTCGACCTTGGAAAAAAGTGTGTAAGTTATTGTATAAATAATTTATGTTTATATCTTCTGCAAATAATAATAGTTGTATAGTGATAGTACCGGATACGCGGTGATTCGGGACCCGGATTCGGGGCGCTCACAGTTGGTATCAAAACTATAGGTTATGAACCTTAGGTAGGAATACCTGAGACTAATAACTGCAGTGATTAGGACAAGATCTAACTCATATAGAGTTAGTGTGCCGGTAAGATTTAAAGATGAATCTCGACGGGTTATAAAAGATATAGAGTTCCCTAACTCTGATAATAAAGTTGAACAGTAGTGGTGAATAGATAGAGTCTAAAAGACTAAATGTACAATGATAGAAGATCGAAAAGCAAAATGATCAAGATATAGAAATGAATCACAATATATACGATGAGATCACCTCGTGATCTAATAAGGTGATAGCAGGGAGAAGAATCAATCTAATGATTGAACAGTTTACAACAAGATTGCTGAGTGTCAGTTGTACTATGAATTGGTACAGATTCATGAAAGAATTATGAATACGAGTTGAATGAAATTTGTATTGAGAAAAGGAAACTTGCCTTTCGCGTTTATTACTGCTACACAATATACTTATCTGCATTTGAAAGACCTATAATCACAATATCAGTCTTACAATTAGCACAATAATTCACAACACACAATATTGTAATCACTACACCAAAAATGGCCTCTAGTGAAGGAAAAATCCTTCACTAGAGGCCCTATATCTCTCACAAGTGATTTATTACGAAGAAATATTTCCTTCACACGAGTGCTCGCATTAGACATCCTCGCAATTGGGTATCATTCGCTAAGTAGTAACTAAATGTTTTTTGTGAAGGATATATTGTGAATAACTTATTCCTTCACAAATTGTATTTAGTAATAGAATATTGTTATTTAGTGAAAGATTGGTTTCCTTCACAAATAATATTTTAAGAAGGATTATTTGAAATTAGTGAATAACTTTATTCCCTTACAAATAATATATTGTGAAGAACAAATTTATTTAATAAGAGAAAATTTTCCTTCACTAATTATAAATTGAGAATGTATCTTCAAATTAGTGAGGAAATAATCCTTCACAAATTATAATTTTGTAAATAAAAATTATTTGCTAAATAATCAAAATTCATTAAAAATTATAATTGATTTTCAAATCGATGATTTCATATTTATTATTATTATTATTATTATTAATCTCTATAAGAAATATTAAATTTATTTTTCAAGTAAATATAAATATTGTCATATTTAGAACTAATTGATAAGCTAATGCATAAAGAGCTAATAAAATCAATACTTCACATATAAATAGATAATACTCGAGTCACAATAACTACAAAATTTGTTATTGTATCTTGGTTTACCAAGGACCATAGTACCTACAAAATTTATGCACTAAGAGATGATGCATATATTACCCAAATCATATGACGAGTGTAAACGGAAATTTAGATTGTGTATATACATATATTACCATCCCCAGAATGACCAATCCGGGAAAACTATGTCCAATGTTTCATTATCACCACAATACCGAAACAAAGGTGGTGGGGCTGTGGCATTGGGTCCTCCGCGATAGTCTTCCGATTTGATGACTGGCCAGTCAACACAATCAAACATCAGGTCCAAATTAGGAATCTTGCCAGGGTACCTTCGTAACAACTGTAGGATTCCCGACTGTGTAAAATTGTCCCTAGTTTGGAACCCCTTTACATGTCTCTACATATCTCTCCCATCCAGTATCACCAACCTGAAGTTTGTTGTCCTATTGGTTGTCTACAGCATGTCCTTTGTGATACCAGTCTCCCTCTATGGACTCTATGGACGTAGATCTTAATGGATCCAACGGAAATAACTGGGACACCTTGAGGTTGAGCGGTCCTTCTGGTCATCAACTGTTCTGAACGTCATTGGGTAATAATTTGCTGGACAATAATTTAGTTCCAACAATTGTTTATAAATGCTTGAAATTTGCCTTTTATAGCTGCAACACCAGTTGTCAACTGTGTCTTCCTCTGCCATTTATCCATTAATTTGTCTCTAAAAGAAGCCAATCTATAACATAGGAGCATCAACAATCTCAGTTACCCAAAATCGCCCAACTAAAGAAATATCAATTGCTTAATGTAAAGTACATGATGCATGAAAACAGTGTGATAGAACCAAAATGCACACAATGTTCAATCTCAACCAGCATAGAGTAAATTTTGCTTTAATCATTTATTATGATAAATTAAAACATATACATTGGCCTAATTTTGGAAATTCAGTTCAGTTACTTACTTTGAAACTGTATAGAATTCCTTAAAGTAGAATTTCTCCAATGATCACTATAATGTACTTGGTGACATGTTCAAAGAGTCATTGAAGAATAAATCAATCATAACTTGATATGTTCACTAGTTAACAATAGCAAGTTCATCAACCAGTAACAAACTGCAATAAGCTATCAAAAAAAGAAAGCAGAGTGTCTGGCCAAGCATATAGCCGTACAAGTAGGGGCTGCCTGCAGGATAATGGCATTGGATGTGGTTTAACAATCAGCAAAATAGTTGAGCTACAAGACTTATTATAAGTAAATGAAATTATTGAAATGGAATATGTGAATATGAAGTCATGCCTGGGATGTAAAATCCGAGGGCTACAATTGTTCCGCAGAAATAATCAAATGAGAAATTCCATTTGTTGGGCATCCTAATACAGTGTTTTTCAGAATCCTGCAAACACCCAAACTAATTTAATTTTAGGATTGTAAATGAAAAACAAATTACTCCAGAAAAAGCTGATAAGTGCTTTTCTTATTAAATTATTAAACAAAGTGCATAGAGAAATTCTGACAGATGGCAACAGAACACTATCATCAAAACAGATTTTCTTTTTACAAGTCACATATTGAAGTTTGTTAGACCACTTAAAATAAAGGTTTGTTTTTCCATTTACTAAAGACTTCAGAGTTCTAAATTCAGACAGTTCAACTTAATAACATATAAAACCTCAGAAGGTGACCTAAAAATGTCTATTCATCTTACTGGCAATTATTTCTGCCAGTAGATATTGGTCTATCTTCTCAATCAATAAATGAAAATGCTTAATTCTTACCACAATTCACCTATCAAAATACTTTACTTGATAATGGTGTGGTTGGGTATTATTGGAGAATGCAGCATCTTTATCTAAAAGACAGAAGTTTTCTCACCCTTCCTTGGCTTGAGTGAAGTATTCTTAAGAAAATAGACAGAGAAATTGATGCATGGATGCGTATCCATACGTGTTTCATGAGCCTAGCTCTTTTAGTGACTCATTATACTAACTGGCACATTAAAGGCGTGTGAAGACTTCACCATTTATAAGGAAACAGCCCCACCTTCAGAGTATATGACGTGAAGAAAGAAGTTTCCAGCAATCAAGAATCTCCCAACTTCCACTCTGTAGTTCTCAATTTTCATTGCACCATTATTTTTTTATATTTATATATTATTCTATGCATCTAGACATCATTTTTAGCAACCAAATAAACTAATGTTTTAGCATCCACGGGGAAAGCCAGTATAACAGGTTGTTCGAACATAGTAAGATTATTGCAAAACTGAATGAAAATTAGTACAGAAATCTTAGACTTTTGTCTTCTAACCTTTATGTAAGACATGGCAGTATATATTAGACCAACTTCGCTTGCGATGCCAGTTGGATACAACAACAAAAAGGCACTGTACCTGCAAATACATCATAATTAATTAAAAATCTACCTAACAATACTAGTTAACTCTGATTCTCTGATAGTCTGATGGCAATAGTCTCAAGGTTTGTACCTGAGCCATAAGAGGAAGGAAGGAGCTGAACCAAGTGCCTCCTTTAAGCCAAAAAACGAATATCTAATGACCTGAAAATTCCAAGAACGATTATAATATTTACAATTGAGTATGTTCATAGTAAATACCATCTTTGGCTTGAATTTGAGTTTTCATTACCACTCTATACTTTAAACTCTTTATTTAGCAGTATATGTAAGATGTTCAGTCATCCCAATCCTAGGTTTTGCCAAATAACTGACTTTAATCTAAAACAGTCCACTTGGGACTTCTGTCAAACATGTGGTGTGCACAGTTTTGTATTACCAAATTCAAAGCTATTGGTTTATATTATAAACCCATATTATTCCCTTTATTACTCCATAACCCACTTATCTCATAACATGCAATTCTTTTGATAACCACATATCTATACTAAATAGAAAAACCCCACTATTAAACATGCTATCCTCAAGTGATTACACTGCTTTACTATCTCTTATGCATTGACTAGAAAGAACGTCAACTCATAAGAATAAGGGAGACCTGTGCTTCTGTTGGGAGTCTCTGAGGATTTGGGGAAAGAAGGTGATGAGTGCAATTGAAAATGAAAGAAGTAATTTTGTCTCTTACAGAACCATTTAATCAATTACAGGATAATCATGTCATATTAATCAAAATTTCGTAAATATCTAACTATAACCAAAACTCAATTTCATATAGAAATTATCTATCACTCATAACCAGTAACAATTCTACAAAACTAAAAATATAACTGTCATATAAAAATTATACCTTTAATTTTCTATATCCGTGTGTCGTTGGCTTCAGTTTGTTCCAACTCTTCTTCCTTAATAACCCCAAATTTGGGTATTCTTCTAATCTGTACTTGCTCAACCCAGCTCGTAGAAATTACAGAGTTTCGACCGGTGTCGGTGGCGTTGCAACTAGGACACCTGGGGAACTGACCTTGACCCAGACCCGCCATGGGGTTTTGCTGGTTCATGACGGACTTGACTAGAGCAGTAACGAGAGAGAAAGTGTTAGAAAGGCAGGGAGACAAGGCGGCGACAAGATATAGATCTACAAGAAACTTTGGAGAGGGTGGAGTCACTATTGGGGATTTGGGGTTTTGGGTTAGGCTAGAGACAGAGCGAGAGAGCCAGAGACTAATTTGGGTAATTATTGTCGAGCAGTCGTGCAGCCTTGCTGTTTTAACCTTTTAAGTAAAAAAAAATTATATGCTAGGAATGAAAGGTAAAACCCAAATTGATCTATGTTTTAATTTTTATGCGATTATTCCAAAAAAAAAATAGTTTCATAATATTTAAGAAAAATTATTTTAAAAGTAAAATTATTATTTTAATTTTTTTTACATAAATCTAAATTTAAATTTTATTTAAATTTTAGGATATTCTAAATTAATTATAACAAATTGAAATATAACTTTTTTGTAGAATAAAAAAGAAATATTTTAATATTTGTAATATGTTCTACAAAAAGAGTCATAATTATTATAATTTTGTTTATTTTCAATTTAATATATTTTAAAATTTAAATTATTGTAACTTAATATTTTAATAAGGCTCAAATCCTATCCTCCCGAATTAGCAATAAAAAAAATTAACTCTTTCTGTAGAACATGAGTATTTTTTTGGCATTTGTATTCTATTCCACAAAAACGCGTCACTATTTTCTTCTTTTTTCTCTTTTTTTTTGGGTCATGATCAATGTATGAAATTTAAAAGTTTTAACGTAATGTAAAGTTATTTACTTTATAATTTATTAAAAGAAATAGTTGATTTTATAAGTTACTTAAAAAGTGTAATTATTATAAGTAAATTTACTACTATAAAAAATTTAATGTATTTATATTACAATTTATATTCACCACAATTAATTAAAAAAATTATTTAGAACAAGATAGCGACCAATTTTATCCCTCGCAAAAAACTTCTAAATAATGATATATAGTGAGTATTAATTCCTTCACTAAATAGATTTTTTCCTTGCAAATTTTCATCATAAATTGGCTCCAAAAATTTTTCTATCGCCCCAATTTTGCGAGGAAAAAAAATATAAATTGTGAAGGATGTTTCTTTCGCTAATAACTATATTGTCACTATATTTTTTTCCTTCACTGTTCCTTCGCTAAACAACTCCTCATGTGAAGGAATAAATTCCTTCACAAAATTTCCTTCACTAGAGGCCATTTTTGGTGTAGTGAATTTACAGTCCATACTTCTCCTAGACACATTACCACATAGCCACATCAGTGTTTACAACCTATATAAACACTTATCAAGTCTAACTACTCCAGTCTGCTTGGACTTCAGTCTATTCTCGGCGTCTTGGTCACCCTATCCGACAATTAATACTAATATTGTCAATTAAACTTGTTCTCTAAGCTTCAATATTATTTTAGATAAGTCATATATTATTTATAATATTTTTCGGAAGCTTTTAATAATTTATAAACAATTATTATAATTTATAATATTTTTTCAAAAACTATAATCATTTTTAAATGATTTAAATACTAATTAATTCCATTATCATTAATATTTAATGATATAAAAATATTAATGAAATACTTGTTGTTAACGTTAAGATCTTTCCTCACGTCCCAATCACATAAGACGCATCTGATATCCTGCACAGTTCAACAAGTCAACACCCAAAGCTTGACGGCTTGACCGTCGGGGGATAGCTCCGGCGTGAGAGTCAGTACAGGTGATCACAAGGTTAACAATGGAGGAAAAATATCTAGTGCTTGAGAGAGATAATAATTTGGATAAGTGATTTGTTACATTCTCCTTTGTGTGATCGTTGTCCAATATACACTCCAAAACCCGGTTTACCGTGCCACCCACTACCCTTGACACAGCCCCCTCCCACGTCCGGTGATTCACCTACTACTCCATCACCTTTGTCTACCGCTGGCTATTGCAATCCCATCCTCATTAATGTCATGCAGACGGTGGCAGAGATAACAGTCAAATGTTATCTTTTGTAATGATGGCTGGTCAAAGTTGGGATAAGATATAAGTTGCATAGTGGACCGGTCCAATAAAGAAGCCCAATACATTTGAAACATAATAAATAGGATAAAGGGATGGGCCCATTTGGTTTGGCCCAACGTAAAAGTTTCATTGCCCAACATTGCCCCCCAGTCTTTTATTAAACAGGATGTTTAATAGAAAGACTGTAAATAAAATAAGTCCATGATAAAAAAAATGGCAATAAGATTAAGACGATCTCAAAAGAAATCTCCCCGAGGCCCAAATGATGAAATATCGGTCATCACCATAGGTAAGAATTAGAAACCCAACAAAAAAGCCCAATCCGGTTAATATCTTAAAGCCAAATTCGGATTCTACCTCTTCCAATTCAACATAATTGCTTGTAATTAATGGTGCCGCCCTCGTGTAACGTGAAACCGTCAGTATAAAAGGTAATTTTTCCCCAAATTGACAACTTTACCTGTTAATTCGAATTTCAGACTCAATTTCGAGCTCTAGACTTCTCTCCTTTTCAAATTTCTTCTTTTTCTCTGCAAATTCTTAACAATGGCGTCCCAAAATACTGGTCAGAGTTTTCCCCTTTAAGTAGACCCCATAACCTCCGTTCCACCTAACCCAAGCCCTAACAAAGAGGCTTCGAGCTCAAACCCTCAAACAGCTACTCCAACCAAGAAGATTCCATCTCCGAAACCACTTCCTAGTCCCTCCAAATTCTTTGCAAATAAAGAACAATACCCCCATGCCAATACTCCCTCTGCTGTTACCGAGATAGAGCTATGCAAGGTTTGGACTCGCTATCAGATTCCTGATACCCATCCGGTTAGGGCTCCGGGATCTAATGAGCGAATGTACCAGCGTTCGACAGGTTGGACGGCTATTCCGGTAACTCTGCTTGAGAAGGGGGTTAGGTTTCCTCTGCATGTCTTCCTGATTACCCTACTAGGGTTTGTCAGCGTTGGGTTCGCCCAACTGGTGCCGAAGTCCTACATTCACATCCTCGCCTTCATTGCCTTCTGCCATGAAGTGGGCGTTGAACCCACTCTCGACTTCTTTTTCACAATATACAAAATCGGCCAATCTCGAGAAAGAGGGTTTAAGGCTCTGAGTAAAGTAGCATCGAAGCCTGGTGAGAAATTTGAGAGACGTTCTCTAATCAATACTCCTTCCAGCAACAGAGGATGGCATAAAGGATGGTTCTTCATCAAGGGACCAGAAATTGCTTCTCTGCCGAACTAGACCATTCAAGAAAAGGTATCTGCCGATTTTGGTGACATTTCTGAAGAGCGAATAGATGAAATGATAGAGCTCTTTGAGAACTTCCCCAAGGAAGAATGGCACTACGGACTCCTTACCAAACAAGCATGGTTGTGCGACCATAACTGTAAGTATCCGAACTGTCTATTGTATAACTTATTGAATCTTTTTTGATAAGCTATTCTGAATTGTGATTTTTCATTTTTTTGCAGTATCTTTGATCAAACCAACGTCGATCGACCGAAGGGATTTGGAGAAATTCCTATCGGGTGCCTCCTCGCCAACAGAAGATGATATACCAACTGAAGAGCCTTCAACTTCCGAACCTCAAGAGGCTGAAGCTCCACCATCAGAATCTACTCAAGCCGAAGACTCCAACCAACCTCGAATGAAGAAAAGAGCTACTCGGAAGCCCCGAGTAAACCCTTTACCTCCCTTCGAATCAGCTCCACCTCCTGCCTTTGATTCAAGCCTTCTCGATTTACCCATGAATAAAAGATAACGAGTAATTCGCATCAAGAAAAGAAAGATGGTGGTAACTCCCTTAACCAAAGAGGAACTCAGGGTACCTCGGTCCAGAATCAATCAATCCCCCGTGATTCCAATTGAGATCATCAAGGAGGATCAGTCTATCCCTCCCTTTTCTTGAAAGAGAAAACAACCTTCGGATGATCAGCCTCCATCACCTACCAGATCTCCGCATACTCAACTTCCCCCTCCTCCTGAACAACCCAGATCTCCTTCACCTCCTCCAACTTTCACAGAGATTCCCTTATTCCCTTCAGCTTCTTCAGAATTCACCCGAGAAGCCATGGCTTCACCCACCGTATGGCCTCGATTTAATGGGAATTTTCCTTTCCAACTATTCAATTCATTCGTCCGGGAAACTGACGACCATCGGTTCGGCAACAGCTCCACTCTAGATTTAATCAAGGAAGGCATGAGCTACCATGCCAAGGTAAATTATCATTTTTTCTGCTTATTTGAAATTATGTATATCCCTTGAAAATTAATTGATTGTCTTTGGATATTTACAGGCGAGTGCTGTCTTCGGGAGACTTCTTCCCCGATATAAAGAAAATGAAGCTGAAGAAGACGCTGCTCGGAGAGAAAACGCTATCCTGAATTAGGCTTTGGCCAAAGAGAGAGGCCAAAACGGAGAGCTCCTTCATACCAATGAGGGTCTTCGAAAAGAACTGACTCAAATAAAAGAGGAGCTTAAAACGACCAAGACCAGCCAGCAAGCTATGACTAGTATGAATGTTGATCTGGTTCATACGAATGAAGTTCTAAAGAATAAGAATGTAGAGATGGTTGCTGCGAACTCAGCCTGGCGAAGCAGATCGATGAAGTCCAGACTAAGGCCAGGGCTGACAAGGAAAAATACTATACCAAACGTCGCAAGCTTCAGAGTAAGTTTCAAGCTTTGGAAGAACAAGGTCCACCTCTAACCGAAGAACTGTGTTAACAGATTAGAGATGATTACTGAAAATCATCTGAGCTGACCGTGGAAATCATCAAGATGCATACTGAAGGTTATGAGTTGTGCCGAAGCAAATGCAAAGAAAAGCTTGTGGCAGTTAAGCTCGACCCAACTATCCTAGACTTCTCTGAAGAGGAAGATGATGCCTGAAGCTGATTCCATCTTCCTTTAGTTGTAGAATTTCTGTAAAAATTTCTATCTTTTTATGTAATCGTTTAAGTATTAATGAAATATTGGCTTCGTTCCTTATGACTTCTGTGCAATTACTTTTTTGTCAATACTTCAATATCAATCAACTTGAAAAATGTACAAACTCTTAACTTAAACTGTTAATAAATAACTAAACAACTCATATAACAGATAAGATCAAGTAACAAAGCAATCAGAACTCAACACTTAAACAAAATTTGGTAATAAAGTGAAGGAGTGCTTATTCGTTACCGAAGTGTGAGGTATATCTACTTCATCGGGAATTTGTTTACCACGAAGGGCCTAACAAACACACAGAATGACATTTTCCTACCACGAAGGGCCTGACAAATTCATAAGGACCACATGCCAATAAGGCTACCATCGAATGGTCAGCGATTCCACCCGAACCTCCTTACACCGATGATGTTTGCCTGCCACGAAGGGCCTGAAAAACTTATAAGGACAACCTGCCAATAAGGCTACCATCGAATGGTCAGTGAGTCCACCCGAACCTCCTTACACCGATGACGTTTGCCTACCATGAAGGGCATGACAAACTCATAAGGACAACCTGCCAATAAGGCTACCATCGAATGGTCAGCGAGTCCACCCGAACCTCCTTACACCGATGAAGTTTGCCTACCACGAAGGGCCTGACAAACTCATAAGGACCACCTGCCAATAAGGCTACCATCGAATGGTCAGCGAGTTCACCCGAACCTCCTTACACCGATGACGTTTGCCTACCACGAAAGGCCTGACAAACTTATAAGGACCACTGGCCAATAAGGCTACCATCGAATGGTCAGCGAGTCCACCCGAACCTCCTTATACCAATGAAGTGAACAACAACGAACATAAGACTTGTTGAGAAAAAAGGATCTTTTATTGATGATGACTTAAACATTTATAGACTTCCTAAGATAATCGACATCAGATTCACTAAAAGCACTTCAAGCACGCCAAGATGCCAAGTGTTCTTTATTTCTGATCCGTCTAATGCCCTCAACCGATAAGTCCCCGACTTCGGTACTTCGATGACTTCAAAAGGTCCTTCCCAGTTCGGCATCAGCTTTCCCAAGTTCTGAGGCGTAGATGATTTGACTTCTTTGAGAACAAAATCTCCCACTTCAAATCTGCGAAGCTTTACCCCTTATTGTAATGCTTAGCCACTCTTCGTTGATAGGCTGCCAATCTGATTAAAGCTATTTCCCTGACTTCTTAGAGTAAATCCAGATTGACCTTCGGCCCTTCTTCATTGTAAACCTCTTTGAATTGACTAACCCGAAGACTTGGAGATCCAATTTCAACTGGGACTAAGGCATCAGTACCATAGGCCAGCCTGAAAGGTGAATCTCTTGTTGTAGTCCTCGGTGTAGTCCGATAAACCCATAACACGCTGTGCAGCTCCTCTGGCCATCTTCCCTTAGCTTCATCCAGTCTACACTTGATCCCATTCAACAACGTTCTGTTGGTCACTTCGACTTGCCCGTTTGACTGAGGATGAGCTACTAAAGTCTTTCAGTGCTGAACTCCCAATTCCTTCAAAAATGCTTCAAATTTTGATCCCTTCAAAAATGCTTCAAATTTTGATCCCGCAAACTGACGTCCGTTGTCCGATATCACCACCTCAGGAATTTTGAAACGAAACACTACTGACTCCTTCATGAACTTCAAGCATTCTTGTTCTGTTATTAACCTAAGTGGCTTTGCTTCTACCCATTTGGTCATATAATAGATGGCAACTATAACAAAACTGACCTGACCTTTAGCTTTCGGCAATGGACTCAGTATATCAACCCCCCAGACAGCAAAGGGTATAGGAGATAAGATCGAGTATAACTCTTCTAGTGGCTGATGTGGGATCGGACTATTGAGTTGACACTTCTCGTATTTCTTGACGTACTCCATTGCTTCCTTGAAGATGGTAGGCCAGTAGTATCCCTGACGAAGTACTTTATAGGCTAATGACTTAGCAGCCATATGGTCGCCACAGATGCCTACGTGAAATTCTCGAAGGGCATAATCAGCTTCGGACGGAGTTAAACATTTCAGCAGTGGAGACGAAAAGGCCCTTCGAAAAAGATCCCCATCTATCAGGATGAAGTTAGCATTCTTGTATTTGATTTTCTTGGCCAGCATCTGATCCGAAGGTAGGATGCCATCTGCTAGATACTCCAGATATGGAGTCAACCAGCAGTTGGAGCGATCAAGGCACATTACTGATTCATGTTGAACACTAGGATGTTGCAAAATTTCTAAGTAAACTGACCCATAAAAAATGTTAGCATCCGTAGTAGCCAGCTTTGAGAGTGCATCGGCAATAAAATTATCGTTACGCTTGACTCCTTGAAACTTGTATGACTGGAAATACTGAAGCCGATCTTTCAATTCTGTCAAGTACTTGACCATTCTATGACCTCGAGCTTCGTATTCCCCTGAGACTTGATTGACGACCAACTAAGAATCACTGAAGATGACTATTCTCTGCACTTCGAGACTCTTAGCCAATCGTAATCCTGCTAGCACTGCCTCATACTCTGCTTCGTTTCTCATTGCTCTGAACTCGAATCTAATGGCCTGTTGCACTTTGAATCCCTCTAGACTTATCAAAATGATCCCTACTCCACTGATGTCCAAAGTAGAAGACCCATCTTCATACAACGTCCAAGAGCTCGCTTCATTGAAGAACCAGAATCGCTTCGTCGCTGACCTTCAACTTCATCCCCACCTTCTTCATCCGGCGGAAAATGAACACTCGACCACAAAATCAGCCAAAGCCTGCCCCTTGATGGCAGTTTGGGGATGATATTCAATAAAAAATTGGGACAATTCCATCGTTCATGCAGCTAATCTCCCCGAAACCTCAGGTTTGCCCATAATTTTCTTCAAAGGCTGATCTGTGTATACCACTAACAACCTACCCTTGAAATATTGCCTAAGCTTTCGACTAGCTATCATCAAAACAAAGGCAAATTTTTCAATGTTTGGGTACCTTGTTTCAGCATCCCTAAGGGCATGGCTTACGTAGTAAACCGGGTGCTGCTTACCCCCAACTTCACGCACCAAAACTGCTCCTACTGCCAACGAACTAGCTGTTAAGTACAAATATAGAGGCTCAGCAGGAGCGGGCTTCACCAACAAAGGCGCCGAAGACAAATAGGTCTTGATACTCTGGAAGGTGTCTTCACATTCCGAAGTCCACTAGAACTTCTTCGCATTCTTCGGCCCTTTCAAAGTGTTAAAAAATGGCAAACACCTTTCTGCCGACCTGGACATAAATCTCCTCAATGCTGCAATCCTTCCAGTTAGACGTTGGACATCTTTAAATGACTGAGGAGTCTTCATATTCAGGATTTCTTGAATCTTCTCTAGGTTGGCTTCAATTCCTCTCTAACTGACAAGATAACCCAGAAACTTGCCAGCCCCTAATCCGAAGGTGCACTTAGTAGGATTCAACCTCAAGTTATGATGAAGAACTTTCTGAAAGCATTCTTCTAAATCATCTAAATGTTTCTGCATCAGCATGCTCTTGACAATCATGTCATCGACGTACACCTCCATCTTCCTGCCCAATTGATGTTTGAAGACAAAGTTCATCATCCTCTGGTATGTGGCCCCAGCATTGATTAAGCCAAAGGTCATCTTCTTGTAGGCATATACAGAACGATGTGTAATGAACGCCATCTTTGGTATATCCTCTTTGCACATGGAAATTTAATGGTACCTAGAGAATACATCCATGAAGCTCAATAAAGCATACCCCGAAGTCGCATCGATGAGCTGGTCGATGTGGGGCAGTGGGTAGAAATCCTTAGGAAAAGCTTTTTTTAGATTTGTATAGTCGATGCAGACTCGCTATTTCCCATTCTGCTTCTGGACCAGCACCACATTTGCCATCCACTACGGGTAGTCGATCTCAAAGATGAAGTCTGTAGCCAGCAGCTTTGCAATCTCTTCATCGATGATCCGTTGGAGCTCTGGTGCAAAAATCCTCCTCTTCTGCCCAACCAGCTTCTTTGACGGGTCCACTTTCAATCGATGCTCAGCAATCTCCCTGCTCACCCCTAGCATATCTTGAGGTTCCCACGCAATGATGTCAGCATAGCAGCATAGGAGCTCCATAAGGTTCGTCTAGAGAGGTTCCAGCAGACCCGAACCTATCTTTATTGTCTTGTCTTTCTTTCCAGGAATAAGGTCGATCTCTTCTGTTTCCCCAGCTGGCATGACTAATGGCTCTGAACTGCTCTCGGTGAAGGGCTCGATCTCTATTGCCATGGTTTGTTTCTGCTTCGACACCCCCACTCCCGAAGTAATCATTGCATTTCTATAACACCGTCAGGCCAGATCTAAATCCCCTTTCACCTCTCCAACTCCATGAGCCGTAGGAAATTTGATTTTGAAATGAGGGATCGAGGTCACAGCTTGTAAAGCGGTCAAAGTAGGCCTCCCTAGAATGGCATTATAGGCAGAATCTACATGCACAACATAAAATTTGCAAGTTATTTCTACCTGTTGGGGAGCCATTCCGAAGATGACCGGCAGCTCAATAGTTCCAGCCACCTTGACCGGATCGTTGCTAAAGCCATACAAAGGAGCCTCCTGCCCGATTTCCATCTCCTGCCCATCCAGATGCATCCTCTGATAAGTGTGGGCATACATAATATCTACAAAAGACCCGTTGTCGATCATCATTCTCTTCATATACACCGAACCCACTTGTACCATCACTACCAATGATCCCTCATGTGGTTCGATGGTTTTTGAAGGGTAATCCTCATCTGTAAAAGAGATTACCATACCTGGATAAGGTCTGTCAGTCTTCGGGAGGGTACCCACCACCGACATGACCGAATCTAAATAACTTTGGCGCTTCTTCCCAACAAGTTTCCCAGAAGTTCCCCCAGTGATGACATCTACCACGTGCCTTGCAGGTTGTCCTGGAGCTGTCAATGCAGGCTGAGCTGGCTATGCAACCTAAACAGGTTCTCTGTCTCTTTGATGGGCTTGTTGGGTCATTTTTGCAGCAATATCTAAACTAGGGCTCCGCCTTGAACCTTCCTTTCGATGAAGTCCTTTAGACTAACACAGTCATTTGTATCGTGACCCGAAGCCTGATGATAGTCACAATATTTACGAGAATTACCTGCTCCGGGCTTAAGGTGGTCTCGAGGAGGTTCAAAGATAGGTTGATTTTTGATTTAATCCAAGAGGACAGTCCTATCAGTATTGAATTGAGTGTACGTCCTATTCACTTTCTGGGTTGGAGCGGACGAATGACCTCCTCCTTGTCGCCAGTTGTTGTTGTACTTCTTCGACCCTCCATCGTAGCAGTCGTTATTCCCTTCATTTTTCTTCTGGCCCCCGTCATTTCTATCCCGATCTGTCTCCTTGAGCCGATCTGAAGAATGACGTTTAAGACTACTCATGGCCTCCTCGACCATGATGTAGCTGTCTGCCTTATCGAAAGCTTCAGGGAGACTCTTCAGGTGGTGAAATATCAACTTCTTCACCAATTTCTCTGACTTGATCAGGTCTAAACCGTTCTGAAATAGTCCCATAGCTTGAAGATCATTCAGGTCTGTCACTTGGCCAACTGCTTCACAGAATTGTTTCAAATATTAGCCCAAGGACTCATTCAACATCGTAACTTCGAGCTTTATGAGCCATGGTTGGTTTTCCTCCTCTTTGTTGCTCCCGGCTTGAGCATGGAACTTACTGCATAAATCTGCCCATGATGAGACTGAATCCGAAGGTAACGTCCCCATCCACTGCCTGGCGTCTTTATGAAGTGTTGTAACAAAGGTATGACACTTAGCAGCATCGCTAAAGTCATAATAATCCATCAGTCGGTCAAACGTCTGACTCTGGTCATAAGGATCCCCAGATCCATCATATCTTTCCATGTGGGGCAACTTCTTGGTGGGGTCAGTTTTCTCTTTGAGAATCTCCGCGAAAAAAGGAGATGCCTTCTTTCCCGAAGTATCATTTACTTGTTGGACTTCGGCCAGCTGCTTCCGAAGTTCCTTCAGTTCTTTGACCAGATACTCTACTCCTTCTGGCTGAGGTAAGATTTCTTTTTCCGGCGAATCTCTCTTCTTATGAGTAGACCGGCCTTTATCTATAGAACCCCCAACCTTCGAGGGACTTTTCTAACGAGGAGTGTCCACAGGGCGGAGTGCCCTCAGTGGACCCTCAGGAGTGCGACTTCTAGATCTGCTTCATCGTTACGCTCGGTCGCTGTGATGAGAACGTACAAGGCAAAGTGCCATCTTTGTATTCTCGGGAGTATACTCTCTGGATCAGCCTCTCTATCTGCTTCGACCCTATTCCCTAGAACCAACAGGGTGGTGTGCCCTCTTCGATCTTTGGGGAGTAGGGCTTCTTGATCTTCTTTGTTCTCAAGGTTGGCCCCGAGATTCACGACCCGAATGGGCAGGTTCTTTTCCTCTCCTGTGCCCAAGCTCTTCGGACTGAACATAGCTAGACGCTTCTTCCCTTAACTCTGCCATCCGAAGCATCTGTTCGGCTATATCCTGTCTTTGTTTCAGAAGTACCTCCATAGCCTTATCCGCTTCGTCTGCCATCTTGGCTAACTTAGAGGCCTTATCATCCTGATCATCTCGGTGTCGGGTTCTAGGCGGTATGCCTTCTACCCGTTTCCGACCATGATTGGATTCTTTCTCTGTAGTGAAAACCAGTCTTCTCTTGACATTGCCAACGGGCTTCGGATGAGATCCTTCAGATACGCGCTTAGAAGTCGTGCTGGCATGAGCACTATTAGCAGGACCCAACCGGTCCTTGGCAGATACTCGTGGTGTAGATTTAACTAAACATACCATCTACGTCCTTGGTGTAGGTGTTCTACTCTTCCCCATGGATTCTGACGTAGAACATTTAGAGTTTGTGATTGAAAATATTCAAGGACACTAGAAAACAGCCCTCCTTCTAGCGCTAATGTTAACGCCAAGATCTTTCCTCACGTCCCAATCACGTAAGACGCGTCCGATATCCTGCACAGTTCAACAAGTCAACACCCAAAGCTTGACAGCTTGACAATCGGGGGATAGCTTTGGTGTGAGAGTCAGTACAGGCGATCACAAGGTTAACAATGGAGGAAAAATATCTAGTGCTTGAGAGAGATAATAATTTGGAAAAGTGATTTGTTACCTTCTCCTTTGTGTGATCGTTGTCCAATATACACTCCAAAACTCGGTTTACCGTGCCACCCACTATGTAAGACCCCTAATTGTATGAAATAAATGTATTCAATTTTTCTTATAATTACTATTCAGTAAATGGTTAAATAGATAAAAAAAAAGTTAAGGGTGATATATGAATTTTTTTCAAAAATACGTAAGTGGTTATAAAATATTCATTGTTGTTTGGGAATATTTGTTTGGTCGTGGAATATTCTTTTCGTGGGAATATTCATAATGCATAGCTGAGCCCATTTGTGGGCCCCATAATGTAATAACTATCGGATGAAGAAAAAGACAAAATTAAAGTTTTATAAATAACAACAGCGTAGTTATCGTTAATTATCTTGTTGGAATACCTAAGGTTAAAGTAATGTCGCGTTGTCATAGCACAAGTAGACACCAGACGTATGCACAAGATTTTTGAATTATTGATTCTTACGTAAGAAGGCACTCATTGAATAATTGTTACAAATAATTACCGCTCAAAGATTATATTTTACTTGATTCAATAATTCTTTGCGTTGATATTTTATATTACTTTGTTGTTTTAATAATTGTCACTACACGCGTTATTTTTCATTATCGAGCAATAATTCATATTATCCTAATAATATTATTAGATAATATTATTGGCAATGTCTAGAAAGTTCTGTCTAAGGAGAGGTTTGGTCACCTAATCACTGGCGCCAAGAAGGAGAAATCCTTATTGGAAAGCCCCTCTTCCGGAAACCGCATGGTGGTCATTATTGTGATTACGTAATATTATTTGTGAATAATTAATTATTGATTTATATGATAAGGAAAATATTCATTTTATGTGGATATAGATGGAGAAAATTTTTAAAGTGACAATTGTTGAAAATCGATATTTTATCTTTTATGATAAAATAATATTTTATTATATTATTATAATATAATAATGATGATATTTTTACAATGAATGTGGGATATATGAGTATATGAGGAGGAAGAGTATTTTTGTTGCATTAAATGATTAACACATATTTTGTGTGTCGGTGGACCCCATTTCTTGACTGAAATTTGATTATAGCCTGTAAAATCATCCGTATGTGGATTTCGGTCAATTTTTGTTTGCAATTTGGAAAAACTTTCTTTTGCAAAGTTGTAGAGAATTGAATTTTCTATAAGAAGTCTCGAGATTCGAATTTTTTGATAAAAGGGCTATTTATTATGAATTATTGAATTTCTGGATTAATTAATTATTATTATTTGGAGTTTTAAATAAATTAATTGAGAAAAATGTTTTTTTGATGGTTTTAGTTGTTGGAATATGCTAAAATCAGTTGTCAAGAGGTTGGCGTGAAAATTTTATAATAATAATAATATTTTATTAAATTTTCTACTTTGGTGTTCTAAGCATTTTCCTATAAATAGGGTGCTTAGGTTAGAATTGAAAATCACACCAGAAACTAAAGATTTCTCTCTCTATTATATCGAGCGTATTTTGTGAGTATTTTAGTACTTTGAGTATTAACGATTTGCAAGTTCTTTCAAAGACTATATCCAAAGATTCTAATCGTAAATACTATTCACTCGAGGTAAGTGGATTGTAAGGGAGATTATTTTCTTCATAAATGATATTATTTCTTCAATATCATTATCTTTGAAATATTGGTTTGAGCTTTTTATCAAATTTGGAACTTTTTTTTCATGCTCGAGGTTATTATTCACAAGTTACTATTCATGAGTTACTATTCACAAGTTACTATTCATGAGTTATTATTCACGAAGTTACTATTCATGAGTACTATTCAATTAAGCGTGATGATGTTTTTTGTGAAATTTCT